>JALLOV010002412.1:0-10439 GCA_036939655.1 Thalassiosira allenii | reverse complement strand
CTTGATCCAACTGCAATCCGCGTCCCTTGAGTCCCGAGAAAATGACCGAAACCGACAACCATTCCCGATTCTGGATACGTTTGTTTCCGCAATTTGGAGCAGTGCACTCATTCCCGCACTCCTCACATGAGGAGAAGAGCAGACACGGCGGTTGCGAGCCCTCCGTGCAGCACTGTCCCTCGGAGCTAGCCTTACATGTACATGGGATTGAACTGGATCCTTTCGGGCGAACAGCCATGATTGCGCAGACATCATCCGGGAGAGCGAGAGCGCAATCCGAGGGGGGTGTGCTCGTTGCATCGTCTGAGCAGGGATCGTGGCGTTCGTGAAGCTCCGGGTGCGTGTTCTTCCATTGCACCGCGGAGAGATGCGTGACACCCTCCTGAAGGACCCCGAGCCCAGGGGTTATTGTGATGTCCGTGGTCTCCGGCTGGGTGATGTCCACCGTATCATGGCGGGGTGTGATGCTCGCAGTTTCCTGGTGGAAGTCAACTCGGCCCGTGGACGTTAGCCGTAGCAGGTGAGAGAGAGAAACAGCGGCCTCGCGTCGAGAAGCGCCCTTCGTGAATTCATTGAAGCTGACCCGAGAGTCACTGGTCAGTATGTTGGACAGATCCCGCTGAACATACCGAAAATCATCTTCGCGATCTGCGCCCGGCGCGGAATCGCCGAAACTGACATTCTCGAAGTCACGCTTCTGTATGTCGGATAGATCCCGCTGAACATACCGGAAAAAATCTTCGCCATCTCCATCTTCATGGTCAGCCGTGTAATGTATTTCGTTTGGATGAATTGTGAGATCGATAAAGAGGGGCAAAAAACGAAAGAGCAGTGTTTCCTTGAATAGTCACTGGGGGACTCTCACCCTGATCGCAAGGGGCCTTCCCCTTCCCCGTGCCGTCCTGAGGCGTTCCTTCGACGGGCGGCTGGGGGCATTCTTTGGCGGGCGGCTTCGTGCTATCTTCCGCCAGGCGGTCGGCATCACGTGACAACTTTTTCGACTCTCTGGCAGCTGATTGAAAAAAATGGCCGGGAGAAATGGATTGTGTGAGTGGGGGTGAAGAACCGGACGGGCGCGAAAAGACTAATTGGATTGTTGGGATTGTAATTGTGCAAGAGTCTCACCCAGGCCCGATAGGATTTCGATGAACCACGAGGGGATGGGGTCGACTTTCTCCTCTACAGCCTCTCCTGCCGCCATCTTCCTCCAGATGACAAAGGTCTCCAGCCTCTCATGAACAACATCTGAGAGAAAGGCCAGATCGGGAGGAATGGACAGCTTGCTTGCAACGGTGGCGAGGAAGGTGCTGGCAGGCAGTTCCGAGAATGATTCGCTGCGCATCATGTGTCGGCGCCACTCGTTATCCAAGACTGGATCGATGTAGAACGCGCGTATCCTCTTGCATAGCTCGTCCTTCTTCCCGGACACCTTCTTGTCTAGGGATTTGAGGATAGGTTGTAGGTCGATGACCCTTTTGCTCTCAAGCGTGACGAAGAATTCAGGGGGTGGGGTGGGGGGTTGTGACATGCTTCCGGAGTGCGCTGCTTGTGTGCATGCAGCTCTCCGTTTGCTTCGACGGCACTCGTGAGAGTAGGTTGTGTAATGTGGTAAGCCTGACCTCCCTATCTTGTAGATGAGCTCGAACTGATTACGAATGACTCCTTCTGGGATGATGTCTGTCGGAGGGGCCGAGGGCAGTGTGCTGTCATAGATGATGATTCTCGTCCCGTACCTGTAGGATGCAGCACGAAGCTCTAGGTGACCCCCCCAGGCGTCCTGTGAAGAAAGGTTTTTTGAGTGTTTCGGAGAGGGGAAGAAGTTATGTGAGCAGGGTGGGCAAAATAAATAAAGTGTGCGAGAAAAGAGACGTTTGAGGGGATACCTCTTCAATGAGGGCGAGATAATCTTCGAAGGGAGCGTCGGGCGGAAGCCCAACTTCTTCGTTTTGAGTGAAGTCAGAATATTTGTCAGGATTTGCTCGCATGTGTTCAACAACTTCCCTGCGTACATCTTCCTTCGTGAGGAGTTGGTCATCCGGTCTGGTGAGGTTTTCCTCATCGGCAACGGATATGAACACGCAGCTGCCATCCTCGGCGACTGTACCCTCATACACATTTGTTTTGCCGAGGAGATCGTTGTATGACGCATATATGGGGTCTTTTGAGGGGGGAGAGAGAGAGAGGGAAGTGTTTAGCAGGGGTGTGTGAAAAACGAAAATGATGGAGAGTGTTTGGCCCGGCACTGCGAAAAAAGGAGTCGATGCACGTACGAAATTTCTCCTTCGAGATGCTGCTGCTGGCTACCGCGGCCGACGGACAGTCAGTGCCAACTGTGACTTTGGATGGAGCCAGTGGTATGAATTTCGGTGGACAAAGATTGGAAGTAAAAGCGATGAGTAGGGAGACAAGTAAACAGAAGGGAAAGTATGGATGCTTTCCGTACCAGTTTCGACGGCTGGACGTGGGTCGCCTTTGCCACCAGTTTCGACAGCACGACCCATACCTTCGTTGTCCTTGTCTCCACTATTATTTCCATCTGAGTGCGCTGCTGCGTCCGGCATGATGGCATGTCCTTTGTGATTGGCATTGCGGACAAAAAAATGTTGGAGAAAGTCATAAACATGTAATAGGTGAAAAAATCATGTGAACATCAAAGTGGAGCCCTCATCGTCCTCCCCCTCGCTCTCACCCTTGCTCTCACCCTCGCTCTTGCCCTGAGTAAAACAGATTACGAATATCATGTGTGAGTGAAAGTCTTGTTTTGGAGCAAAGAACAAGATCTGAAAAGTACGGATCTTGCTCAAACACAATTTGTTTTCAATAAGAACAAAGATACGAACCTCCACATCGTCCCTTCGCAGGCGGATGTTCCCTATGAATTCGTCAGACGATTTCAAACGCTTTGTTTTCCCTCCTTCGTCCAATTTGAACAAGATTGTCCCGGTGTGGCCATCCGCCCCTTCAGTTAGCTCTGTCACTTTCGCATACGTCCAGGAATTATCCGATCTGCGCACCCACGCGTCGTCCCCGACCCTCAGCTTTGAGACAAGCTCCATGGCTTCCCCCTTCTTTGTTGGAATTACCATGTCCTCGTCGATACCGACGGCGCCTAGGGTGTAACTCTTCTTCTTCTTCCTCCCCCCTCCCTCGCTTTCTTCTTGTTCTACTTCTTCTTCTACCGCTGGCTGGGGTGCGGCAGAGGCCGCCTCGCCTCCTGCGGCTGGACACTTGATGGCTGCAGCAGGGGCGGCCGCATCTCCTGCAGCTGGATCCTTGAGGGCTGCTTCTCCACCTGGCCCTCCTTGGTCTGATTCTTGGGCTTGTTCGGCGCTACGGGCTGTTGGGCGAAATCGAATGATACAAGTGAAGATAATTTCGTAAGACATGTGAAAGAACGTGGGTCCGGCAAAAGGGCAAAATGTACATACAAAGATTGGTCTTGAGGCTGCCGCTCGAGGCTGCGGATACCGAATGATGCTCAGTGTCGGAATCGACATCAGATTCGTGGTCAGTATCCGAGGTTTTGCCCCCCGAACCGCCACCCCTCAGAAAAAGCAGCTGGTCGACCATGTCCCGTAAGGTATCAAACGGGTTTGCGCCAACGTAGCCGGACTCTTTGCATGGGTTTGCGCCAACATAGCCGGACAGTTGGCATTCTGCTGCAAAGGCCCTGGATAGTAGAGCACAGGCTGGATCCGTGTGGCCATTGACGCCCAATCTTTGCTCCATATACTCGATGCACGCCAAACGGAGTTCCTCGAAGGAATAGTCGTCGTAGGTTGGTGTGGATGTAATTGAGTGGAAGTAACGCGGTCTCAGTAGATGACCGCCGTCGTCAAATATCTTATGAGGCATCCAACCTAGAAAAGAGGGGAGGGGTCGAAAGTGTGGCTAATGACAGTGTGTTGAAAACGTGACGGGAAGCAGGGGATGCAAAGGTTGGATCTTACGGCCGTCTTCGTCGAATTCCTGGGGCTCTTCACCCTGACTGTCCTGCATGGCTAAGTGGTCGAGGATATCCGTCAAATGAGACTGCGTGGTATGGTTGGGTGCGGTGGTGCCATGGCTCCCCCTGTTGCATTGACCGTCGCAGCCTGAGATTGGTATATGAATAAAATCGATTAAGAGGGAGACAGAGCAACCAGAGAAAATTACAAAGGAAAAAAAGAGTACATACCCAGTTGCCTGCCTGTCCACCCTGCCTCCTCTGTGCGTGTATCGCACTCGGTTGCCGCGGAAGTCCCCCCGGACTCCGTGGGTGAATCCCCCGACTCCCGAGGTCTATTCCCCGACTCCCCCGGTGTATCCCCCGAATCCACCACCGTCTGCCCCGCCTCCTCTGGGTATAAATCGCACAGCTCCATTGCTGTGGGTTCCTCCCCCGACTCCATGGGAAATTCCCCCGGCCCCTGCTCCGTGGGGAATTCACCCTGTGTGCCCCCACCCAGGCCATGTGTATTCCCCCGCTTGACAGGGTCTTGTCCTTCCGCGATAAGCTTATCGTGAGGCTCTAGCTTGATTTTGACGGTGATCTCCTCTATTCCTTGGTTGGCATCATGCATCTCGGGGGCGTGCATCGCCCCCGGTGGATTGTACGAGCCCGTAACGCCATCGACTGGCTCCCCCTTGGTGTTCGAGTGCTTCCGCGCGACTTCGTTGCCTTCTAGGGCGTGATGGTCGCGAGTGGAGATGGAATGATTGGCGGAGGCAATATTATCCGAGCTGCAGATCTTCTTGCCGCGGCGAGAACGATCGGCCGCGCCGGACGACAACTGGCGTGCAACGTCCGTGGTGGGAGCCACACGAGCACGTCCGACTGCGCTGCCGCTGATACCATCGCGGATGCGATGAAACGCGGAGGGGAGGGGACGTGGAGCGGGGCGGGTGCAGTTCGCGTGCTCTCGGCCACCGGAGGAGCGGGCATCGCTTGTGAGGGCCGCCGCGAGGTGTTCCGTGCCGGTCGGTTGCGCCGCGCCGTCCAGACGAGGGGGGTCGGCGTTGTCGAGCACCGCGCGCGTCGGCGAGGTGTCGGCGTCGTCGACGGCGGGCATGGGAGTGAAAGAGCTGGGTTGGTTGAGGTGATGTTGATGTGGTCTAGGTGGTGTTGCTTTTTTGTGAGGAGTTGAGTTGGTTCGCTGGCCACCAGGCAAGTGTAGGTTAGTATGATGTACCTAGCAAAACTGTGTTTCAGCAAACTGAAAACTGTGTTTCACTACCAGATTACTCGCCCTTCTCCACGTATGTAGGTATCAACGTAGGTAGGTAGGGTGCGCGGATATGGCGGGATCGAGGTTGGATGTTAATAAGCTTCGTGATGCAAAGTGTGTTTCAGTAAAAAAAACTGTGTTTCACTAAACAGATTACTCGACCTTCTCCATGTACGTAGGTAGCTACGTAGGTAGGGTGCGCGGATATGGCGGGATCGAGGTTGGAATAAACTAAGCTTCGTGATAGTCTTGGGAAGAAATATTTTGTGGTGTAAAATTACATGTAACAGAGGGGGCGGTATGTGTAAACGAAGCTCGTAGCCAATGGGGAAACTGTGTTTCACCTAATTGAAAACTGTGTTTCACTAACAGATTACTTGGTCTTCTGAAGTACGTAGGAGGTATGTAGGTACAGATTACTCGGCCTTCTGAAGTAGGTAGGGGGTATGTAGGTAGATGTTGTGTTAACAATACATGTGTAGTGCTAGAGGAATACTGTGTTTCACCTAATTGAAAACTGTGTTTCACCTACAGATTACTCGGCCTTCTGAAGTACGTAGGAGGTATGTGGGATGTTATCATAGCAATACATGTGTAGTGCTAGAGTTGGTCTTGAAAGCAAGCAGTTGGCCAAAAATGAAGATTTGGAAATATACCATGGGGTGCGTACGCAGAAGCATGAATTGTGCATGGTATTGTGGCGAACAAGTTCGGTAAACATTCCCCGTACCTAACGCTATGGTGGGAGGCCACCGGTGATTATTTGGGCAAAAGAGACTGCCATGCGCCGTCCCCTAACTGCTGTGTGTGGTGTGCAAGTGTACCGAAATTCGGGGGGCTCATATTGAACCGGTGGTGGTGCTGCAAAAATCGCCCTAACTGCGTAGATATGCGTTTTTGGGGCGTGTTTCCGGCACAAAATGTTGCGTGAGCGGGCGGTAAAAGGTGCCTATCCTCTAGCCGTATATATTGTCTGCGACACCTGAGCCTCAGAAAAGTGAATATGGTGGAGGGGTGGCGGTGATGCAGTGCCGGAAATCTGCTGAAGTGGAGTACCACCGGATGAATCATGCATCATATTTGCGGGGGTGTGAGTTGAAAATTTTTTTGCAGGGTAAATGTGCTGTCCTATACGAGGGCTAGCTGGCGGTGCAAAGAAAAAATGGTAGACTACCATGTGCGCCGGTCTGGAGTACGCCAAAGGTCCGTCTAAACTGCGGGGTGTGAAAGTGTGTTTCACTTAAATGAAAAACTGTGTTTCACTTGTGTTTGTTCTGCGCGTAGGTACGTAGGTAGAGCATCGCGCCCCTATCCCTGCACGGAAAAACAAAAAGTCTACCCGACCAAAGCCGCTGTTCTTCCTGCTCTGCTGCATCCAGCCTACGCCGTGATATGGATGGCGATGATGGTAGTGTGGCCGCGCGGACGCGTTCGCGTGCGGCGGCATCGAGGGAGCCGTCTGCGATGATTTGCGACATGACGAACGACGTCCTCGCGCTGATCGCGACATGCCTGCCGCGGAGTTCGATAGCGGCTTTTGGGGCAGCCATCATGGCGTCGCCGCATGCGTGGGCGTGCAGTGGTGGCCAAGGACGCAGGATCGTGTTGTCCGATGCATGCAAGGCGATAATGAGCGCCGCCGGGAGCGATAAGTGGGAGATGTTTGACCTGAGTGATGCAGGAGCTATGGTAAAAAACTTGGATGATGATGGTATCGCGGCCATGCTTGGTGTCATCGATGCCGGGCGCAACCTGAAATTCCTCAGGCTTGTGCCATGCCGTAATGTCGAGGGGTATGGGCTCGTACACCTAAGGGGGTCCACCAAACTAGAGATGATCGCCCTCGACACCCAGCGTTGCGACGAAGAGCCCGAGGGTGCGCTGCTGAAGACGGGGATGGTAGATGTTATAGAGAGCATACTCGTTGCCGAGGGGAACAGACTGATGTGCCTGCAGGTACCGACAACGTATTTTCAGGAAATTTTCCTCGATCTCCGGTTGCCGAGGGGGTTTCGGTATGTGGAGAGTGCGGATGCGGGATGCCTGTATCTCGGTATGTCCTTTCGGCAAGTGATGGAAAGACTTCAATCTGAGATGTTAGGGTTAGGGACGGAGAGGGCGTGCGAGCTAGAGAAGTGCTACTTGTGCGGGGGTGTGGACCTCCTCCGTGGCTGTGTGGACTGCTTTGAGACGATCAGATGCACTTGTCGGGCGGTAGTGGAGAGGGACAATGCTCATCAGTGTGCGCTGGTGTGTGCTGAGTGCGGAAAGCTTTCCTGCGAGAAATGCAAGCGGAAGCCGGGAGCTTGCGTTGCCGATTGCCATAGCGGAGGGCAGGGAGGACATGTGCTGTGCGGGACATGCAGGCTTGAATGCTGCCGTACGAATAACAACAGCTGCGATCGTTGCCGGGTCATCGCCCTGGACGAGATGTATGCGCTACGCGACCATGATTTGGGAGTCATGAATCAGCAGGGGCTGGCGATCAGGGCTTACGACCAAAGGCTGAGCTTGGCGCGTGCGGCTGTTGTACGACCTGGGGGAGCAGACGAGAGACTACGCTTGGTGCAGCAGGTGCTCGACATCCCTGATGCAGACAACTTGGCATTTGATGAGGTCATGCATGATGGAGGGACTCATGTCGTCAGAGGTGCAGCGGAGGGGAGAGGGTACTGACCGTGGGTGAAAAGAAGATAAATAGAGGCTAGAAAAAGCAAAGTGAATAGAAATAGAGGCTAGAAAACAGTGTGAAGAGAAGTAATATTAATATCTGATGAAAGTGATACTAATTTCTGTTCGTTGCTAAATTATGAAATGTCCGCTTGATGTAGAGAAAACGTGATCGTAAATCATTGTCATCAGAAAGTTTGTGTTTCACGAGGTCGCCGTGGCACCAGCTCTCAAGCAAGCGGTGGCCAGTTGCGTGCTTCCGCCTGTCCTCTTGAAACTTAGCATCGGGAAGCTTCTGAGTGCCAGTAATGCGGTCGACCTCAATGAAATGAACGCAGGTACGGAGAGTGATGCCGATCGAGATCCCGGGGCCCTGACCAATGCCCTTGCCTTCATGAGTCCAAAACGTCTTGTGCTTTGCAACGTCCGGTCCAAACTCATGCCTGTGCATCGGCGTCTCATCTTGCTGTGAGAGTACGAGAGCGGCGCCGTGATGCAGCTTGAAGTGTACAATGGTGTTTGGTCCTGGAACTCTGACCTTCTTGAACCTCCGTTTCTTCTTCACATACCTGACAAGCTTGAATGTAAGTACCCTAGTCTCGCCAAAAACAATAATAACCACAGGGCTCCCCCTCTGTTGACTATTCTTCCCAGGAAGAAAGGCTCCATCCCTGTCATGGACGTTGTCACAGTGTTGTCGTATCTTCTGGTTGGGACGAAATACGTTGATACCAGAAAAATTGAACTTGTCGGAGGAACGAAAACCAAGTGCGCCGTCGGAGTCAAACTGCTTCATTGTGTCATGGACAAGATCTGAGTGGCGCTTCATATCTGAGGTCCTCTCTCTGATACAGAGCAGGCTGCGGGGAGGGGGTGAGGTCTTGTTGCATGCTTCGGCGAAAACCACGTTTGTGCAAAAAGAACAGCGTACCTCGCTGGAGTGCCAACTGAGGAACGACCAGAGCCCGTAGCGTACGAGGCGACGTTATGTGTGGTCTGTGGATCATGGGTGGGGACTGACTGCTTGTCGCCGAAGAAGTTCCTAAAGTAAACACCAGCCAGGCTGTTGACCTTAATGAGGTTGCCGTACGGAGCCTCAGCTGAAAGCACGAATCCGGGCCCCTCGGTAGCTGGGTGGTGTGTGGGATTTGTAAACAAAGGTTCGAGGATGTCGAACCCCAGGTCCATGATAGCAGGGTTCTCGATTCCGAAGGACGACCAGGTGCAAGTCTTCATACCGCGGGGGCTGTGGACATTGAGCCCTGGGCGTCGGGAGTCTGCCGGCTTCTTGTGTGGGTGTTCGGCACCAGTGTTCTGCTTGACAAGTTTATACAACCGTCGGCGTACCATGGTGATGACCTGAGATAATTTGGGGGTGGAAAAGATGCCTGTGCTTGCGCAGTAGACAAAGAAACTCGTCTTGGGATGTAACAATGTGTATGCGCTGATAATCCACCGGATGTATGATTGCTTCCCATCCTTTCTTGTGTCAGTGTACCCGGGTACGTGACAGCGTAGGTGCGCCGCAAATGCCGTGTTCCCAGGGTGAGCATGCAAAATCTTCGCTAACTTGCCTCCCGGCCTGTCCGTCACGAAAACAACATCGGAGATGGTGGAAGCGAAAACATCGTCGGAGAGGGTGGTGGAGTCGGAGCTGGAAGAACGCTTGCGCTTGCTGGCTTGCGTGGGCTTTTCCTTCTTCTTCTCGGCGCCAGCCTTTCGTGCCATGGACCTGGTGCGCCACTGGTGGAGCATGTGCGCTCTAGTACGGATGATGACGGCGAAGAAAGTTTGCCGATGAGAGTGAAGCGGCCGCCGATGGAAAGCTGATAGATGTGCATACAGTCGTGAGTGTGCTTGGTGGGTTGCGCGGAGTGTAGAGATGGATGGTGAGAAATGATTGGAGGAGAGCGAGAGTGGAGACTGTGACGTGTAAGAAGAGTGCGAGAATGCGCGAAATGGTTGGATTGCTGTGCTGGCTTAGCCAACTTTGTGTAATTTGGGGAGGCTTGGCGCCCTAACTAGTGAGTATGATACCAGCAGAGAAGACCTAGAAAAATGTTAGCTTAAAAACTAGCTAAAATTGTTTGTAAATAACAAAAATGCGGCATAACTATGGGTGAGCGCTTTCGGCCTAGTAAACGCCCATAATTGGTCACTCATGCTTATAATTGGGCACATTGAAAGTACTTTGCCGCAATTTAGATGCGGCAACGTACTTATAGATGTGACAGCGAAAGTACTTTGCCGCAGAAATCCCTGCGGCAGCCGGCTGCCCCCACAATAGGACGTTAGGTGCGGGTAAAATCACCGCAATTGACCATAATATTCTGTACATAACTCTAGGGTACAATTCCTGCCTTGGCACCTGCATCCTTACCACCCTCATATACCCCCCTCCTCGACGCTTTTCCAGCCTCGCCGATGCTCCCTAAACCTCGCCAAGGCCTCACCGACGCTCCCTAAACCTCGCCAAGGCGACCCCCCTCATATACTCCCTCCTCCGTGCATCCCACGCATGGTATTCGGCGATGTAGCTCCTGACCTCCTGGGGAATGTCGC
>JALLOV010002269.1:0-10645 GCA_036939655.1 Thalassiosira allenii | reverse complement strand
CTAGAGGCTTCGGTACCAGTCTTTCTCATGGTATCGTTAAACACCCAATGTTATGCGTAAAAACTATCAGTGACCACCAAGGTTTAAATTTTTGGGTCTTGCTTTTTCTAGAGCCATCATTGGCCTTTCTTCCAGAGGCAGCGACCTCTCCTCTCGGGGAACACAAACGCTACATCTGTCATGAAGAAACATAGACGAAAAGCGAAGCGTTCCCTCCTATTGATCGTGCCTCTTCTCTGCTTGCAAGGTAGTAGTGCGCAGCATGAGCTTTCTCGGCCACAAGCGCGTGAGCTGACATTAGAATGTCCTGCGGATGAATTCAATGATAATGGAAATATCAACGATGGAAGTTATGAAGGTCGCTTCTCTAAATACAGCCGAGGATCTCTCGGCGGCGACCTGGTGAAGAGAATAAGGTCCAAACCAGAAAGTTACTATCAAAATTTAGTCAATAATGTGGTCATGCTCATATGTGATGTCGATACTGCCAGCACAAGAGTAAGTCTCCTGACGCGGAAGGAGACGAGTTGCTGATCGTCCGAAGCTCTATTATCTAGCTGCAGTCTTGTAACATTGTCCCTCGAAAGAGCAAGCCTCCTCTCCTGTCTGTCTGTTGATTGCTTGCGCTCCATTTTGTTCATCGTTTCAACAAAAATGACTCATCTTTTGCATGATTTCACATCACAGTGCGTTGATGAGACGTCAGCATCCGCTGCCAAGGATTGGAGTGGGAACTGCATAAATGCCTCCGATTATGAGTGTCCAGCGGGCACCTGCGAGCGCTCATCGAACTGTTACTGGAACACTGTTTATGAAGGTCAAAATCGGACGACTCGGTTTGACGTCGACGACTACAAAAACGCCGCCACGGTTCTCTACGGGACGGATAGCGGTAGCTACGCAAGATCAATAGCTCAGTTTGGTGCCATCGCAATCGTCGTAGCGATCTTGCTACTTCTATTCTGGGTCATCTTTTTCATCGGACGGTACTTTTGCTGTTGTCTCTGGATACCGTGCAGTCCATTTTGCTGGATTTGCAGTCCTATCCCAAAAAAGGATGGTTACAGCACGTTCCGTCATATCGTACTGCCGGTCTTCCTATTTCTGGTGGCATTCTCAGGGGTTATTGCAGCAGGTTCAATGGCGTTCATTGGCAACGAAGACATAAGCATTGCCATCTCCAACACTTTTCTACATGCTGATGGTTTGGTTCAGGATTTAGGCCTGTTCCTGGGGCGATCCCGGGTTCCACTCGAAAACATCCAAGGCATTGTTGATACATCTGCACTCGATGCCAAGTCGATTTTCGATGGTACTGAATACGTGAAAGGCGACGCCCTGAGGATTGTGGACTCGTTCCTGGGCTACTTTTCTCTACACTCCAAAGGCTTGAATGATACCGGGGCAATGGAGACTTTCGACTCTGCTTCACAAGGTTTCGACGAAAAAGTAACCCCGATTACGGACACCGTGCAATCCATGCTGGATACATTGGAGCTTGATCTGTACGACAAGGCCGACCTCATCAAGGGAGGTATAACCTCTGCCTTGGACCAGCTAGACTCGTTTTCGGGTCAGTCTGCTGAGTGGCAAGGCGTGATTTACGATTACGAAGGTAAGCAGCGGCAACTGGTTTCCCTTCAGCAGTTGATTTTGGATCTCACTTTGCCTTCCTTCCCTTCCATAAATCCCTGCAAATGAGTAGGAAAGGAGCTTGGGACCCGGAACATCCGCAGAGCAGTTGTTTTGGCGCTCTTTCTTGTCTCGTTCTTCTTCGCCTTCATGGGCATTGTGGGTATACTATGCTCGTCGAAAAGATTGCGGATTTGCTCCACCTTTTCACACATGATCAAGGTGACTGGCTTCTTCTCGGCTTGGCTAGGGACCCTGAGTATAATTGTGGCGAGTATCGCCCTGTGTCTCAGCTTCATCCTCTATGACGCATGCCAAATTAGTGACATTGTCACCCGGGATTTTGAGCCGTTCGTTGGCGACAAGGTATTGACCACTGCACCATTGTGACAAATTCTTTCATTGACAATCATTTCTTTCTCAGTGTAACCCTTCCCTGGCTTTCCACAGGTTGCCCCAGGTGCAAACGCGTGCTTCAACGACACGAACTTGGCTGTTGCTTTGTGGGTTTGTGTTTCCGTTTCCTTTCCCTTTCCTCATTAGCCTGGCACAACGTCACTCAAATCTATTGTTTTGTTCGGTCCTCTCAGCAATGTCACAGAAAAATTTAACTTCCAGCAGAAGCTAGATCAAGGTCTTGAGGAAGTAGAAAAGATCAATGTGACAGAGAAGTTCCAGCTTGTCCTTTCGCCTTTGTCGGATATCCAATCAATGCTAGGGTCAGTTTCGGAAACCGCCCTTGAAGCTCTGAACCAGGTCACTGCTTCAAACATCGCTGCGTGTCCATTTACTGATACATACACCAAAGAGACGATAATATCGCCTTGGGAGCTAAATCGCGGTACTGCCAACACGCCGTGGATAATACGGTCTAATATGGGCAATCCCACAACATACAGCAGGATAGCTCTCGAAGACAGCGAAGCATACTTCACACGGATATATAACAAAGCTGGCATGTGTGTGGCAGCATCAAGCTGTTGCATCGAACTTTCAAACCCTTGTGCGTCGAGCATAGGCGACGATTGCGATTACGGCACCAACTGCCAGTATCCCTGCGAGGCCTTGAGGGCGGGAATCATCGAGGGTAACCGGGCATATTTGGACCTCAGGTCCAAGGAGATGGCAATGACCGCCGATCTCGGGGTGCAGTGTCCGGCGGACTTTGACGATACGTGTCCCACTCGGGACTTCCGTGATCAGTACTCCAACCTGACTCTGGTCGCCATGATCGAGGATTACAAGGGCAGGATCATCGGCACCAAGGACTCGTTGGTAAACCTCGCGTCCACGTCTGTCGGGGATGCGATGATGGAGGTCGAGGATTTCCTATGTAATAGTGAGTTCGAATTCCTCTGACCTGATGTTGTTTTATTCCCTGCTTGCGACTTTTCCGCATACACCTCTCATGCACTTTCCCAACAGTGAATGTCAGCTTTGTGGGGCGCCGATACGAACAGGTTGAGAATCACATCTGCGAAACACTGTTTGGGGGGCTGACGCAAATAACCTGGGGACTCTGGCTGTTGGGGATAAGTCTCGAGTTGATCGCCATCCTGGCACACATCCTGGCGGTGAGGCTCAGAGGCTTCTCGGAGAAGGAGGAGGCTTTCGAGACGTACGACAGAACATACATGGATGATGGGCCTCGGTTTCAAGTTCGCGTAACGTAGACACTCTCCTTTCTTTACTCGACCTTTTTGGCGATCCACTGAGCCGTATCCAAGGGGTCAGATTGTTGCATCTCTTCGTCCTCCTCGGCTTGCAACACCCTCTTCAGAGCACCCACGCAGGCCTTGTAGGTAGGGATCGCTCCCCTTATCAGGTCCGTCCTCACCCTCGTCTCCTCCACGGACCCCCCGTCGATGAGTCCCCTCATCCTCCTGAACTTGGCGACCTGGCCGCCCTTCAGGACCGATACGCTGGTGCCCTCGCGCCCCGCGCGCGCCGTGCGGCCGCACCTGTGCACGTACGTCTTGGCGTACGCGGGGACGTCGTAGTTGATCACTGCCGAGACGGACGGCAGGTCCATGCCTCGCGACATGCCGTCAGAGCAGACGAGGACGGAGACCTTTTGCTTTGAACTCGAGTTGCGACACCTTCGCAATATTGCGGCACGGTGTTTCGCGTCGACGGAGCTGGAGAACTCGGCGATAGCTGACGAGGGGCCGTGCCCACCGGCCTCCCAGAGGAGCTGGAGGAGTCGCGCCAGGCGGTGCGTCGAGTCGACGCTCGAGGTGAAGACGATGCTCAGGTTGACCCCGCCCGCATCCTTGTTAGACTTGGATGATTCAGAGTGCTTCCTCTCCTGTTCCAGCAAGAGCGCCAGTAGCACCAGCGGCTTCTGCTCGGCCTTGCACTCGACCATCCTCTCGGTCAGGCCCTCGGGGACGAAGTACCTCCCGGCCTTGACCTCCTCTGCTTTCATATTCTTGCCTGCAGAGTCCTCTTCTAAGCTATGTGCCGATCGCTTGAGGAAGTTGGCGTCGTAGTGCTTCGGGTTGTCGAGTCCCAGCCTCGCCAGCTCCTGCGGATTGCGGTTGAGCGTCGCCGAGAAGAGCATCTTCCGCAGCGGCACGGGTCGCCCGTACGCGCCGCTGGCTATTCCTCCGTCCAGGTTCGAGCCGTCGTTCTCTCCTCCCATAGGCACGGCGAACGAGGTCCCCGCCCTCCTGTGCGTGACGGGGTCGATGACGTAGGTCATCCCATCGGGCGCCATCTTCAAGGGCGACGTACTGTGCTTATTGACGTCACAACTGCTCGCGCAATTCGACGCCTCGAGGACCCTCCCCACCCAGTTCTGGTACGTACGGTTCACGAGCCGGTCGGCCTCGTCAACCACGAGGAACCTGAGGTGCTGCAGAGTGAACCCGGGCGTGGAATCCAGGTGGTCGTTTGATTGACCACCTGGAGCAACGAGTATATCAACCGCGCTCTGCCCGCCGATTCGGGGACGGACTTGCATGCCGTTGTGTCTTGGGACGGTGCCGTCGAACGCTTCCAGTGCCGCGTGTAGCGAGGTGGGGTCGAACTCGTGCCTGGTCAAGGCTGAAGCGGACTCCACGAGTCCGCCGTTCCTGCGCCGCACGAACGATCCGTCGTCGTCCCTGACTTCGGTGTACGCCTCCCCGTAAGTCTCTACAACGAGGGATCGACGTTCGTTAATCAGATCAGCTCGCCTCTTCCCGCCGCCCACGGCTAGCCCGATTTTGATCCTCGAGCCCCTGGCGTACCGAACGAAGACGTCGTACACCTGCTTCGCCAGGTCTCTAGTGGGAAGTACCACCAACGCCCTGAGCCTGCGCAGCCCCCTCGCCCCAGAGGTTCCGTCGGGACACTCGTTGTGCAACGCCGTCAGCAGCGGTAAAACGAAGGCCAGCGTCTTGCCCGATCCGGTGGGTGCGTGGCAGCACACGTCACGTGCACCTCTCAAGTGTGCATTTCGCTCGCTCTCGATGACGTCGGGTATGACCATGCACTGTATAGGGAAGAAGCTCTCATAGGAGTCCGCCTCCAGATTCTTCACCAGGAAGGGAGGCAGATTCCAGTGCTTGGGGGAGGCCACATCCGCTATCGGCAGCTTCGACAGGCGGAGCGCCCGCGTGGCCGCAGAGTCTGCGTGGATGGAAGATGGCCCGGACTTGGCACCTCCTCCGTCGATGACGTCGTCCGCGTCGAAGTCGTCGACGGCCTCGTCCTCCTCCGCGGCCCCGCCTCGCTTCTTGTCCCTCCTGAGCGCGCCGTCGGGCACCGGCTGGGAGGGAGCGATCACCCTCAGCGTGGTCGATTTTGCAGGACTGCTTTCTGCTTCATCTTCGTCATCGGATGAAGATGGCACCGACGACGAATCGGAATCGCTCGACGTGGGCGCCGACGATGATGAGTCCCCGCCATCTTCCGGGCGCTTCTTCGACCCGATTCCCCCTCCGTCGCCGGCCGCGGCCAGAGCCAGGGGATTGCCCTTCGACACCACGACATCGCCATCAACATCAGCTTTAGCTTTCTTGATGACGTCCGCGACGCGAGCGGCGCCATCGCGCGGCTCCAGCTTCCTCCTCTTCCTCCGCCCGTCCTTCCGGGCGGAGCCCTCGGGAACCTTCTTCGGCGGCGGCCTCTTGGCCTTCCGCTCCTCCGCGAGCGGGTCGAACCTTCCGACGTGAAACATCGCGTCGTCGTCGTCAACGACGGGTATTGTAGGTGACTAGGGTGGGCGCGATCGCCCCTAGAGGTCTATCTCGGGGGGCCAGCCCCCCGAACCCCCCGTGGAAAATCTCGAACCATGCAATAACAGTTGAGGCGCATAGTGTGTTTGGAGCTCGGGGAAATATGCAATCCATTATCGTGTTGGCTTGAGAATGCAGCTGCCTATAGATTAGCATCAATGCTAATGATGGTAGAAATGTCGTTGAAAAATAACAGTTGGATTCGTCATTATGAAGGAGTTTGTAAATTGCACTTAGTCTCTCAAAAGCTCAGGAAAAACGATATTGCGTGTGTAGGTCTTTGTGCTGTCAAGATGCTCCTTCAAATTTTCAAACTCAGCTTGATCGGCATACACAAAGACTTCATCCGGATCTCCGTTTCTTCCCAATGCCACATAGAGATGACCATGACAGAAAACGCTTTGTGGGAGGTATACTCCTGATCGCANCAAGGCCACATAGAGATGACCATGACAGAAAACGCTTTGTGGGAGGTATACTCCTGATCGCATCAGTGTTTGCCCCTGAGCTCGGTTGACGGTCAAATAATATGCTCCAAGAACCGGGAACTGCAGTCGCTTGAACGGAACGGGAAACTTTGAATCGTTGGATACCATCGGAATTCTCGGTATCAAGATTTCAGAGTTAGCCCCTCCACACAACTTTTTAGCTTTGATGAGATGACGCGAAGCTTCCAAGACAATATATCGTTGTCCGTTAACATGGCCATTTTTGACATCGAGATTCTTGATGAGAATAATGCAGCATCCTTTCTTCAGAGCAAGTTTGTGCGGTGGGATGCCAGATGTATTGATTCGATTCAAGAAATCTTGGTCGTACAAAGCCTGGTCGTCATCTTCTACGCAACTATCCACACTGTAGCTTTCGACTAATTCTCCAGGCAGCTTTTTGATCATGTCGAAGTTCCTGTCTTGAATCACATCATTTGTACTGGACATGATGCAGCGTTCGGATAGATACTTTTCATTGAACTTGTTCCGCTCAAAGTCAATGTACACTGCTTCTTCGAGTTCCCGATGTGACTTTTTCACCATAGTAGATGGAACCTCAATGATATCGCCATAGACAGTTGGCAAAGTTCCGTTTCCAACCTGCAGCAACCATTCACCATACCACCGGAGGCGTTCGGCCCGAAGCGGGTTTGATGTGATGAGTCGCTCCACACGCATATTCTTATTCAGGCTGAGCGGCTTGAAGTACGACCAGATGTCGCTGTTCTTGACTGTAGTCGCTATGATATCAGCTCTTGATCCGGCATTGACCACAGGCGGACATTGTCTGAAGTCATGCATGAGAACGACCGTTTTCCCGCCCATAACTTTGCCATTCCCCATCAATATTTGGAGGTACCGATTGAGAAGATTCAATATTTTGAAGTCCATCATCGACACCTCATCAATCATGATTAGCTCAGCTTGACGAATAATGTTCGCCTCCTTCGACTCCAGCTTTATGTTTGAACTGGAATCCATGTAGCAAGGAATTGGCACTCCAAAACGACGGTGAAAAGTTGTGCCCAACGGCAGAAGAATGGCAGCAATTCCAGATATGGCACATGCAATGGCAATCCTCCCATTCTTGCGAACGTAACAAAGAGTAAACTTGGACACATGTGTTTTGCCGCAGCCTCCTGGGGCATCGAGCTTGAAGAGTTCACCCTTTTTGTTGTCGACACTATCAGCGATTGCGTTGAACACCTCATCCTGATCTTCGTTCAACTTTCCAACATTTTCATTGTAGAATGCTTCGGCATTAGGATCAAATTCAGTAGCAGTTTCAATGGCATTCTCGGACGCAGCAAGTTCATCATCCGGCATGTCAATGCCAAAGTCAGCATTGCACTTCCGTTGCTGGGAAAAGAGATCATTGATAGCAAAGAGAAGATCATTGTAGGAGAGAAGTCTCTTTCGGTCGTCGGATATGTTCAGTATATTGCGCCGCTTGTAGAGAAAATCATCACTCATTGCATCCTTGAACTGACTGAAGAGTTTGTCGGGCTGCGTCGGGTGGCAATGAAGCACTATGTTGCAAAATAAGCAACGAATGGAGTATGCATGTGAGATCTCCACCGCCTCATTGAGACATGTGATCCACTGACTGTCATCCTCGCAAAGCTCCAGTTCTATGCACGCAGATTTGAAGTCTTGATGTACAACACCATTAATAGTCCGCAAGTCTTCGAACGATGTAGCGCCTGCTCTGTGTTTCAAAAGAATTCGTAGGTAGAAAAGATCGCCGCTGCTCGGATGCGCAGAAATCATTCTTCCCAAAGCATCAGGGTGCTCCGATTGCCTCTTCCTCTCAGTCCAACAGGTCGCTTCGGCATTCCAAACATATTTAATGGGGAAGTCCTCATACAGCAGCTCTCTCTCTCCAAGCAGCGCGTTAGCCTCGAAGTAAGCTGTCAACTGGGTGTAACGCTTGGACTCTAATGCTTCTTTCGCATATTCTTGATCGGGTTGGAAGATGACATTTTGCTTGTTCGGCAAATGGATTGGAAGCTGGTGGACCGCAGGCTTCATCATCGCCATCTTGAACTCTGCAAGGCGGTAGTAAGCATAGCAAGCACTGATGTACTTTCTCGTCTGGAATCTCTTGATCTCATCAAACCTGTCGCATTCTTCGATGGTGATTAGATCGTCGCCCTTGTAGGGATATCCCATGAGGTACTTGATTGCAACAATGGACGCGCAGAACTCAACATTGATGTGAGACCCGAACATCTTCAAGAGATACGGAGAATAAGGAACCACCCATCGGTTATCGATCTCGACGGTCGATCCCTCCTTCCTGCCTGTGTAGCCACCTTCGCTGGGAGCCCTGCGGCGGTACTCAGGGTAACCATCTCTCTCAACTATGGTTGTTGAATTGAATCTCTTAGGGAAGCCCTTTGCACAGATTCCGTCCTCGCTCTCCAAACCACACTTGAGCATGCTGTTGTTGTTCCTGCCGCAAGGGCCGTGAATCATATATTTCATTACCGGCTTATGCAAAGGATCCGAAGGTGGAGGAATCTCTGCACAAATGACGTTGTCGACATTGGACGGAGTCATGTGAAAGTTCTTGATCCACACCAACAGGTGGCCATGAGGAGCGCCTCTCTTCTGAAACTCAATCACAAGAGCATGTGCGTCGCAATCGCCAAGTTTGCCCTCGTCTACAACACACTTAAGAAGCTTCTTGAGTTTCATGTAGAAGACACGGCAAAGGACGTCAGGGCGATCGTACGGGCTCTGTCCAGGCTCAAGGCATGCCTTCACCTCAGGACAGTTCACGTCAAGGGTATAGGTTATGAAAAATGTAGGAGGGCCTTTCTTTCGAACCAAAGCCATTGCATCTCTGTACTTCTTGTGATACCATCTCTCGCTGCACGTGAAAGTTGCAGGAAGTATTGTGACCCGTCCACTATTCTCAACATTGTTGCGCCTGATAGAATCGTGTAGGCTCTGGTACAGATCAGCCCGTATTGTTTTCTGGTTGTGCTTGAACCATGCCAGATCAATGGTTTGCTGCCTTTCAAACTCATCTGTGATGTACTGTTGGTAAAGCCGCCCTCCTCTATGGAGATGGTTGAATCGCGTCGTCCTTGCTGCTATACGATAACGGACAAACATTGGAAGCGTCAACTTTCTGCGTTTCCCTTCGGAAGACATAAACGTCATATTGAGTGTCCAGCCGTCAGTGCCGTGAGGAAACAGAAGCACGTATAAAAGAGGAATATACGATCGATGGAAGTCTTGAAAGAAGCTCAGCTTTTTCTGTTCACTGGGATTTTGGCGGACGGAACAAATGAGCGAGCGATGAGCCCCAGGTGGAGGGTTGACGTCCTTGAGCAGAGCAACTTCCGGGGCATTGGGTACGTGAAAACGTCCTGGATGCATTCCATTCGATGGTCGCTCCGTTGCATGCAGTTCAAGTTGAATGTCCTCTGGATTGAGATTCTCCTTCTTGATGTATTCATTGACTGTCAAGAAAGAACGAATGTACGAATTTTTGCAATCATTGATGAGAATGTCGTGCAGTTTTCGAAAGATAGAAACTCTCCGTTGAAATATAGATTGACTTAGCTCTGGTGACGCGTCCCTTCTTGCTCTGTAATCAGCTTGGTAAGCTGGATCGTGGAAATACGTTTGCATGCAAGTAGGATGCTCGGAGTTTTCTTGCTGCAACATGCTGCCGATGCGTCTTTGAAGTTGACCGCACACTTTGAAAGCGCCAGGCATGCCCTCTCTCACTGTTGCATTTCCCTTCTCCTTATTCTTGAAAGTCATAGACGCCAAAGCCATGCCTGAGTTGAAATATCTAATGTGAGACCGGAAATATTTGGCTTCTGTTGACTGCCCTGTGTAAAGATCCATGAGGCTGCGAGGTAACTCGGGTAACTCCAATCCTGGTATCTCATTCTGGCCCGATTTTATCTGGCCCTTGTTGCAACAAAGTATGCCAAAGTGATTAACGCTTACGCCTCCTCTATTCTCATCGCGCCAGCCCAGTGCATGGCAGAAATGACACTCTTGGTCCATACTCCCAATATCATAAGGTACAACATGGCGGAGGTCCAGGGTGTCGATGTTGCACCGTCTGCCCTCTGGAAGCGATGAATCTGGTGGCTCTCTCCTGAGTCTCCTTCTCGTGTCGCGCATCCTCTCTGCATTATTGGCACGCTCTTGCTGGACCTGCGCAAGAGTATAACTCTCACGTCGTGCTGCAATGCGCTCCCTTGCCAAGTCCAGATATACTTGTCGTTCCTCAGAAGTCATCTCTGCGTACTGATTGCGCTTCCTCGCAAG
>JALLOV010002014.1:0-11906 GCA_036939655.1 Thalassiosira allenii | reverse complement strand
TCACCCGGAAATTGAACTGCCGGCCCAACAAATTATACCAAAACACACCAATTCCTACGTAATGTCACCTGTCAATCAAACTGACAAGATAAAAAGGCAGTAGTCGATCACACATGACATGCAATAGCTGTTGGATCACGGTTCAGGCGAATCATACCAAAGCATACAAATTCCCACATAGAAACTCATCTCCGTTGAATTTTTACATAGGCAGTAGTTTTGTAAAACCGGTAATGAGATTTATCATTTGGTTCTCAAAGAACGATCAGACATGACAGAATGGCCGATGAGCAACACATTAGTGAATCATGTAAGGAAACACACCAGTTCCTACGTAGAAGACATTCTTTGTTGGGGATTCTCTACTATTTCATGTCTTGCAGTTAGGCGTTCCACATAGTTCTCTGTCTTGCAACTCTTTGAGCCACAATTTGAAGGCCAACATGACATAAAATTTTCTCCTTTTCTACAGCGAGTACAAGGCCAAGCATACAATCGAAATCACATCTATTCACACCATCGAGCCATGGCTCCAACGCCGCCCAAGCGGAGGAAGGGTAGTCCTTCTTCAGGGACTCTTTCGAGGACTGGTCGTCATTCGTCTCCACCGAAGGACCTGGCGGCATTAACGGCGCAACATGGTGTTCAACCGACCGCGCCGATCGCGCGCGGCAACACACGTTCGATTTCTCCCTCTCGGAATCGGACGACTCTGCCAGTCAACGCCCGCCATGCGCAATCGAAGGGTACTCCGCGCCGAAACGCTGTTCACGTCGACAACCGAGCGCAGCGGGTCGCTCGGGGTGAGTACCTTCTTTTGCTAGAATATCTTCTACTGTTCTTTATTTCATGTTCTCATATGACAAATTCAATGCTCTTTTCAAATCAATGTGACCACAATTGCCACCCATCGACTATATTCACAGCTTCGGCTGCTGGAAGCAATCGCGGTCCTCCATCCTCTTCGGGAATGCCACCCAATACCACCCGCGGCGGTGCCATTACTGCCCGCGGTGAACTCTTTTCTCGGGGTGTATCGGCTGGTGGTGCTCGGACGAACCTCAAGTCGCCTACGGTGAATCCGTCCTCGAGCGGGAGTAGCCATGCATCGGCTAGTGGTGCACGAATGAACCTCAAGTCGCCTATGGCGAAGCCGTCCTCGAGCGGGAGGAGCCACGGCCGTCCATCCCACAACAGAGCCGAGCCCTCTACCGTTCGAATGTCATCCTCCTCGGTCGAAGGTATGAGCGGTCACGCCGTTGCGAGCGGGAACACTCGAGTTATCAACCGTACCCCCATATCTAATCACAAAAAGAATGGAGTACCAAACATCGGCTCGCCAACATCGACCGTCACCACGATGTCTTCCAGAACTGGAATGACCACTCCGTCCCCCGCATCCGCAAGGTCTTCCAAATCCGCCCGCAGTTTGGACAACAAGGCCAGCAAGAGCATGAATCGTCTATCCGTCGGCGGGTCCCTTAAGAGCCCTCCGAAGAGCCCCTCCAAGAGTACCCCTAACAGTACCCTCAAGAGCCCCCCCAAGACCCCCCCGAAGATCATTCGAGACACGACGTCAATTCAACCCTTCAATGCGGAGTGGTGGCTCACCGATCATCTTGAAGCGTTACTACTGCTGAAGAGACCGAACCTCACTCAGCAGGACATCTACGAGTTCCGCCAGCAGCCTCTTAACGAACAGATGCGCGAGGTGATTGATTTGTACCCTCCTTCTGATATCAAAATGGCGTACTCGGTCCATTGTGGAAAATGGGGGATCTCAATGGATTCAACTGAGTTCTACAAGACTACTAATATCCTCAAGGACAACTTCTTCGAGTTGATGTGGGATCATTACGAGAACATCATGTGAGTAGCTGCTCTTTGTTGTTCAATCGAGAATCGTGGAGTTTGAGTATGGCACTTTGTTTTTAGGAAGTTGATATTGTCTGTGGAACTTCACTTGATGGGCTCATAACCCATTATATGTCGCCGGGTCACGACTCGTTTTGGAGGTTTCGTTGAACCACATCTCGATCTGGGGTCAAAGTTTCACCTGATGATTATTGATTGAGTATATTCTCAGATCGAAAGGAAGGCCATCTATGAGTTGAGTTTGGCTATTTTGGATGAGGATATACTGGTGTGAGAGAATTTCGAGACAATCCTTTTTTGGGTGTGATTTATCTGACATGGTCAGATTTTACCGTTTTATGATGTCGACAATTTTTTGTTTCGATTCGAGGAAAATCTGACAACATGTCGGATTTTTTCATAAAATGAATTATGGCGAGATTTTTTGTTGGGTCCGAAGTTTTTGGCGTCATAATATCTGACATGATGTCAGATTTATTTTTTGGGGTCTAATTGAGAATTATCTGACACAATGTCATATTTTCATCTGGATCGAGAAAAATCTGACAACTTGTCAGATTTTCTCATCGATGTGAATTTTGGCGGGTGTGAAATTTTTGGCGGTTATAATATCCGACATTATGTCAAATTTATTTTTTTGGGGGACTTGTTGAGAATTATCTGACATGATGTCAGATTTTCATCGGGGCTCCAACTTCTTTGTTGTCGTACATTTTTGTGGTCATATTATCCGACATGATGTCAAAATATATTTTTTGAGTGGGGTGGTCAATTATCTGACATGATGTCAGATTTTCAACAATGATCCTACTGCTACTACATGATACAATTATCTGACATGATGTCAGATATTTTTCGGGCGTAGGATTCAAATTTTGTGTTAATCTCAAACATTGGGCTCATAACCTATTCTTACTTTCTGTCGACAGTGCGCCTTCGCTTGAAGACCAAAGCAACTTTGACGGTAAGCCTTTCAGTCAACCTGAAGCTGGAGATGAGGAAGACAACACCCATTTCGATGAGGAGAACGAAAAGAACGGTGGAGCGGCATTTGAGGGAGTCGAAGAAGACTACGACGAGGAGTACAATGAGTACGACAGCAATTACAACTACGAAGAAAGTCAGGACCCGCATTACGACAACGGTCTCACACAGGATGACTACGATGACGGGTTTGCTTATAAAACTGAAGAGGGCAACGAGAATGAGGACCACGATGTTCTCCAATCTGAAGATGGGTGAGTAGATATTATTTGACATAATGTCAGTTTTTTTTTCTTTTTTTCTTTGACTCATTTCAGATTATTAACATCGATCGACAGAGCCGAGGAAGAAATCGACAACTCCAATCTTATCAACTTGAACGGAGAATACTTTCCTGACTATAGGCAGCCACCTGTAGACAGGGTGACGAAGAGGAGCATGGATGGTGCTAATGGTGAACAAGGCACCGGTAAGAGTGAAAGGAGTGAAACCGGCGACGACGACGATGACGCCGACGACAACAAAGGTAAGGAGCCACAGCACGATGACGATGAATGGGAAGATTTCAATCTTTTCAATAATGCGGATGATGAAAAGGAACAAATCGAACGTTTCAAGGAGTTGAACGAAGACGCATGTGTTTTCCAAGTATGCAAACCAATATCCGACGGTGATCGAAACTACACCGTGGTTGGATGTCCAAAATTCAATTGGTACGAAAAAGCCATGAATCACAAAGAGAGTGTTGAGTATAGTCTGAACAAACTCAACAGGGCAATCCCGGACTCCATTACAAATCTCCTCGAGCATAAAGTTCGTGTTGCATTCAACCCAAGCAACGAAATGGTTATATCAAAGAACAGAAACTATCCTGACACCCAATGGTATACCGTCATCATCACGAGTCCCATTGCCCACGAAGCTGAGCTGTCCCGAGAACTGAAACGTTTCACAAGTCTCTACCAAAAGCTGAATTCCGCGGACACCAGGCCATCTCCAGGACGACGCTTCATGAATTTCGTGCGAAACAGCGGACACGAGTCGATTCTCAATGGATGCAAGAAATATATGGGAACTGATGAGAACATTATTGAGAACACTGTCAACATGGAACTAATTGACATGGGAAAGAAACCACACAGGTACCTCTTCAACGAGACTATGGACAGGTTCCTCCCTGATTACTACATCAAAAAGTTTCTCCAAGATCATTTGCATGCTGCGTCATGGGAATCAGTGTCGGAGAACGTCAGAAAAATCTGTTACAAGAATTACCCGGCACAAAACCTTCCAATTTGGGAAAATATCTGCGTTTAGGCCGGCCGAAAGGGTGTTTTTGTGAGAATTGATACACAAACCGCAATCTCAAGACATTTTTTGTGATTCTTGAACACTAAGGGACAAGACGTGATTTTACCGTCATCGAAGAACAGGGGCGTAAATCAGCACACAGCCATACATTGGTCTGGGGGGATCCCATGTTTTACATCATGCAGTATGTGTGCATGAGCAGGGGTAGAGATAACGAAGAAAGACTGCGCGCTGTCTTGCGGCGTATGTCACTAGGGGATTCAACTGAAAGCGACGTTGATTTTCTGAACGAGAGAGTAATTTCAGAGATGGAGCAAGTTGATTGACGATCGTAAAGGGGCATTTTTTTGTGGGAGAGAATTTACAACGAGAAAGCTGAAGAAATCACCTTTTTTTTGTAAATAGGTGATAAATTGGGGTCATTTGCTTTCACCTGTCTCTCACATACCCATTCTATTATTCTATTTCAATTCGCAGAACCAATTGATTTGATTAACTATCACAAGCGATACAGTTTCGAGACTATCCAAGATCTTGCGAAAAAGAACCAACTCGACACAGTTTACGTGCGATTTGCAGATGAGGACAAAGACAGGATGTATGACTGTGCGAAACCAACACAAATGAAAGTGTTGAACAGAATTACCGAAGGGTACTATCCAAATTGTATAGGATGGAGGTTGCATCATCACCACAGGGAAGACAAGAACATTGCAGCAGCGAAGAGAATATCGTGATCACCTAGAGCCCACCCACTAAACAAGCGAATCATCGAAACCATGTTCAGACCAATGACACCGGAAGAGAAAAGAGAGAAGGCGCGCCTTAAGAAACAGCGACAGCGCCAGCGAAAACGAGAAGATCATGTGGCACATAAAGCTTCACAGGAGAAAGAGAGAGTCCGATGGAAAGCGAGAACAGCTGCAATGTCAAAAGAAGAGCGGGCTTATGAAAAGGAACGTTGCAGGAGAAGTATGGAGCGTGGTCGGCGTAGAGACCGACAAACAGATGACGACGGAGACAACGATGATATATTGTACGATGCACACATTCAGAAAGCACGAGCCGAGGCTTTGAAATATCTCCACCGAACACAAGTCGAAGACACATGCGCTGGTGTTCACCAGGCCCATGTTTGTGTAATCTGTGATTGCCTTATCTTGGGGACAGAAGAATTGAAACGCCTGCAGGCCCACAAGTTGAGAGCCCACAACTACAGATTGAGTGTTATGAAGTATGAGGAATTCTACGGGGAGAAGTTGCACGATGACCTTGTCAAATATTATCACTTGAGCGGGTATCCGGGGATGCTTCTCTCCCCACGTGCGAATTACGTGACGAGGAAAGGGTATTCCTGCTGTGCCTCCTGCTTCAACAATATGGCACCACGTGACAACAACAAAAAGGCACCAAAATTTTCAATTGCAAACGGCTTCGTGATCGGTGCGTTTCCGAAACTTCAGTACTTCGACAGCGCCGGCCATATTGAAGACATCGACGTTGAGACAGATCTGAATGAAGTCACGAGAGCTTTGTTTTCTCCTACAAGAACACACGGGTTCATCATCGCATACACTGGTGGAGCGCACAAATCCATCATGGGGCATATTCAGTGTTACGAAGTCGACCAAACAATGCTTGGAGGTGCAATGTCACACATTCGACACAACGAAAAACTGCAAAATGTTTATTGCGTCTTGTCCGGTCGCATGACACCAACTCAGAGGACAATAGCGAAGAAAAAGTGCCAAGTTAACACTGCACAATACACTGCGATTGCGAACTGGTTCATCAATGAATCTGGACACAGTGGGTTCGTGGGAGTGCCTACGCCTGATGAGTGTCCTCAGCCCCTGATTATCGTTGATGAGGAAACACAGAACAACACTGACGACACAAAAGACGCCAGAGTGGAAGAGTCGTACGGTGGTAGCTCTTACTTTTTCTCGTCCGCGCAGGACCCTCAAGCACGAAGCTCTGTGTACCAAACAGAGAAGAAGTTCACCATGGCCATGTTGAACCAACAGACTCCAACTCTACTGGTTTATGGTGGAAAGTACGCCGATTTGAGAGAACTCCCACTAGAGAAGATGCTCCCATTCGCTTTTCCATATGGCCTTGGCACGCCAAAGCAGAGACGTCCTGTACAGGTCTCAGTTGAAAGCTGTATCAAACGGTACATGAGATTAGCGATGCCACAGTTCATGAGAGGAGATGTCATCCTTGTCATGAACCACATCTATGGCAGACAACTTTCCTACAAGAGTGGGATTATGACAAGTCGATCAAAAGGATACGGGAATTCAAAGTCCAACCTTGCAGAACAAGTCTCTCAAATAACCGTTGAGGAGTTACAGCGAGCCGCAGACGAGTCTAATCCACAAATGTCCGATATGGTGAAAAAGTTGTTGAAGTCTATCTCCACATCATGCCGAGCATTGGGTCACACTCCTGAGGCAGCAGCATTTGCTCGTAGATGCTGCTTTTCCATGCAAGATTATTTTGGGCTGAATAGTGTTTTTCTCACTGTCACCCCCGACGACGAGCTCAACTTCAGAATTAAACTGATTGTACGCCCCGGACACAAGGTAAGCTATGGAGTGTTACCAAGGAATATTTCACATGACGTCAATTTTTCTAACCTCATTTCGCCGTCGTACAGATTTCTCTTCCTGACCTAACTTGCGATGACACAGAATGCCTAGCCGACTTTCGATTACGCAAACGCATTCGTCTAGAATACCCCGGTGCATGTTCTTTAGAATTCCAGAGTCTCATGCAAATCCTCATTGATAAACTTTTCAATTGGGATGAGTCGCAGCAGAGGGCAAGAGGACCTGGAATCTTCGGAACAGTGGTCGGCTTTGCGCCAGCTGACGAAGAACAAGGACGGAAGACTCTACACCGGCATATACAACTTTGGGTCAAGGATGTCGATCAAGGTCTTCGACGAGACCTTTTCCATGACGACCTCGAACAAAAGTTAGCGGCGAGAAACAGGTTGCAAAACTATGTCGACAAAATCATGAGTGCCACCTTTGGACATGACTTGATTTTATCCCACAACCAATACACGCCTTCAAAGTCTCTGTTTGTTGATGCACCAATGCAAACTTTTAGAGACGCTCGACATGAGGATTTGTGCCGTGATGTATGTGGTGAGGTCATCGAAGACACACATACTGGACAGACTTTCCATCCAAGGGTTTTTGTCGAACATTCGCTGCAATACTGGAGGGATTGCGCATACCGAGATTCTATGTGTGCCATGACTCCAGATGTGTATTTGCAAATGATTGACGAAAGAGCTGATATGGCAGCTTATACGCACTCGTATCACATGCCCGACGGCAGCAATCCAATGTCCCACCGTTTTTGGGGTGATGCAAAAGTCCGTCAGATCCTGTTGCACAAACGCTTCAATGTCCATGAAGCCTTTCATCGTCACAGCTGCTTCAAAAAGGATTGCGAGTGTAGGTTTCTTTTTCCCTTCACTACTTGTGAGAAGACCTTCATACATGAAGATTTTGGAGAGGACGATGAGAACATTATATCTTGGCATAACTTGGATGGTACGACAAGACAAATGGCACCGTGGATGATAATACCAAAACGGCCAATGGGTTGCCAATACGTCAACGTCCACAATCCTACCATCTCGGAATTGTTCTCCTGTAATACCAACGTACAGGTCGGAGATCCCATCCACATGTTCTACATCACCCTTTACAATCTCAAGTCCACGCAGAAGGAAGACAGTGAAAGGAGTAGGAATATTACGAAGTCAATCATCAGAAGACTGCTGCGCATTCAAGACGAAGTGAGAGCGGGTAATCACGACGAAGTTATGCATGGACCAGACTTCGCCGAAGGATTATGTAGAATGTTAGGAGGCATGTACGCAGCAACTTCACGCTACGTTGTGAGCTCGACAATGGCTCATCTACTCATGTGCCAAAACGGGACAAGATTCAAGTTCTCACATGGCTTCTCGGACCTTCTTGTCACACAACTGGAAGCCGTATTAGACGGAAATCCAATTGACTTTCGACTTCGTGTCAATTCGAAGAACGGAGAAGAATATGTCTGGAAAGACATTTCGTCGTATGCCTACCTCTACCGCCCAAACAGCGGAAAATTTGAGAGGATGTGTGCATACCGTCTGTTCATGAAGTACAAAACAAAATACCTCACATTCGAAGAAATGGACAGGATTCAAAGGGCTAAGAGAAAGAACGCACCAAAAGACTCTGATGATACCGACGATGATGACATTTACGAAGACAGGCAAAATTTCAATGGTAAAATTTACCCCTTCCTGGATGGCCACCCCGGGAAGGAATTTTCGCATCTTGCCGAACTTGACCTCGAGGTGATACCCAAAATATCGCTCCCAGAAGAAAAGTTATGTGATGTTGCATTGTTGAAGGTCTTGGAGTCCGATGTCGACGAGACGGTCCATGAACTACGGGAGAACTATGCGAAGATGGCGTTGCTAATGTTTTACCCATTCCGCACCCTAAAGGATCTCCAATCTGATGGAAGTTATTGGACAACATTCTGGAATGAGCTTAGCCTCCATCGGGAAGGAAAGGAGTGCTCTTTTTGGCCAAAGGGATTCGAAATCCTCCAAAATATACAAGATCGCCTCACGGTAGAAAAACACATGAAGAGGGCGAAGGATCCGGTTCTTCTCACAACAACGTGTCAAAAAGCAGCTTCAAAAGCAGGAGGATCCACACGTGACAACGAAAGCAAGCGTAAACTTCCGGACATTTCTGAGTTCTGCACCTTATTCGAGTAAGTCTTTTCCAAATATTACTTCTCAACGCGTCAATTTCTTAACTGACACTTGATGTACGTTTTGCTCTAACGTCATACCCAAACAAAGAGATGAGCTCGCCGAAGACAACATTCGTTATGAAGACGATCATGGTCACCATGAGATTATAAACAAAACAATGTTTCGGGACAAGCACTTCGTCGACGCAAGATTCTCTTCCTCGGAAACACTCTTTCATAACCCGATCGAGACCAATCAGACATCGGACAGGAGAACGACAAATTTACCCGAAGGGAGTCCGTCATCACATAAAAGTGATTATCCCATGATGCTCAAGTTCATCCAAGACTCTATTCAAGGAATAGATCACTGGACATTGCTCTTCGATGACAGTGTGGCCAGCGACGATGATTGTTCCGACCATCACAGTAAATTGCCAACAATGGCATCAATACTGAAGAAAGCCTTCCGCGCTCACGGCACAAAATTAGACCCAAAACAACTCGTCACCTACGAAACAATTTGTGCAACCTTTCTACTTCAGCTCATCAACGAAGGATGCGACCGTACCACGACATTGGGACAGTACTTTTCAAAGGCAGTGGAAACCACGACACCGGACTACAGCAATGCCACCACTAATGAAGACCCCCCTCCTCCAGTGGACATTGTATACGCATCATTCACAGAAGAGAATATTGAACACTACCCTGATAATGTCGGACCCGACGGTCAATTCTTCGGCATCAATGACGATGAAATCGAGTGCAGTTCACAAACTTCTATACATTCCCAACACAGTAGATCAGAATGTTCACAGGACAATATGTCAGAGGATACGAATGAATCCGACCCAATTGACAACTATCAGGATGCCTTTGCGTGTGATGTGAGAATGAACTACACGGAGACAGTAGATATAGAATGTGTGGTGGATCAACTGCGGGCACTTGGGGCAAAGGATCAATTAATCATGTTTTTAACGGGAAAAGCTGGCGCGGGCAAGACCACGGCAAGCAAACTGGCACAGCAGTTCTGTTTTGAATTCTGTCAAGCCATTGGTGTCATGTGGGATGACCGCTCTTTCCTATTCACAGCGTGGACTGGATCAGCTGCATCAGCCTTTGGGGGGGTCACAATCGCTGGTGCAGCATACCTCAACAACAGTCTCCCGCTCACCGAAGAACATATTGATTATTGGAAGAACGTGAGGATTCTCATCGTTGACGAAATATCTTTCATGACAGATGCACTGATGGTCAAGCTCGATCACCAGCTACAGATCTGTGTAGGCAACAGGAACAAACCATATGGTGGACTGTCCATTATTTTTGCGGGGGACTTCAGACAGCTTGTACCAAATGTGAAAGAAGAACAACTCCTATTCAACAAAAACATATCACACTGGGAGGACACGCTCAATGTTGTCATAATGCTTGACAGTGAACACCGTTTCAAGGGAGATGAAAAATATGGCAAGTTGCTACGTCGTATGTGGAAGGGTGATCTGTCCACACGAGACAGGAACTGGCTAAACACCAGAGTCGTTGGAACCGAAACATGCAAATCAATTCCACAATCCTTCGGTGATAAACACGCTTGTTACGCCTGTGGTACAAACGAGCACCGGAACGCGATTAACCTTGGAATATTCAAACGCCACGTCGAGGCAACACACCCAGACTATTCCAATGAAGGTGTAGATCCCCCAAAACACACAATTGTCATTGAAGCGAATATCCAATCGTGTGATAAGAGGCTACCTTATATCGGAGGTGCAATGAGACACAGAATAATCAACGCATGCGGTGACGCTAATTGTGTGACTCCTGATCACAAACACGTTGATCCTGCATTGTGTCTTTACGTCGGAGCACATGTGATGTGCGTTATCAGTAACAAGGGTTTGAGAGAAAAGGTGCCACGGGGAAATGGTACCCTTTGTCGAGTTGTTTCGGTCAAGTTGAAGGACCACCCAACATCTCTCGTCTGCAAGAACTATTACGGAAAGAAGGTTTGGACTGTCAGTGCACTCGATGTAAATTGGGTTGAGTTGGAACACTACCCAGAATCAGAAAAGATTAAAGCACTGAGCGAGAAGGTACAGACATTGGAACGTGAGTTGCTCAGCAGTACACATCCACCACATATACAACAAGAAAAGGCGGTGAAGCTAGCTGAGTTGAATGAAGCATTGCGCAACGAAAGAATGAACCATCGATTTCAGCTAAAACCTGAAAAAATCTACTGTGGGGTGAGGTGCAAGGTGCATCCAATGGCACCGAAGCCAAAGAAAGAAGACGGCTACGGGTGCCATGTGACCCAGATTCCGATCAACTTAAATGATGCAACAACAGGACACAAATTGCAGGGTATGTCCAAAGATATTGTGATTGTGCCAGAATGGCCGTCAGGAGGAATCTACACCAATTGGGAATACGTCATCTTGTCGAGGGTACGCACAATCAGCGGTCTGTTCCTCCTCAAACCAATCAGCATGACAAAGTCGTTCAAGCCTTCCGAGGCATTAACCGAATTCTTCAAGAGGGCAAAACGGAAACAAGGCGTGTTCCTAAGAGAGCGCAAAAAGGCCAAGGAATATTTAATGTCGAAATGGGGTCAACCAAGTCAAAGACCAACGTGACCACCAACAGCAGAATGTCAAAGACCCTACGGGTTATCAAGAGGGGACAAAAGGCCCAACAAAATATCAAGAAAATCCCAAACAAGCAAAAAAAAGGGAAAAATGTCAGTAACAAGGGAAGGCCATGGGGTAGCAAAAATGGGCTATTTTCTTATTTGTTTCTATGTAATGTACTAAGTAAAATGTTCATGAGACTAAACCCCACGTTATTTTGGGGGGACGGAGTGACAAATGTCCATCGTTTTTTGAAGCATGCCAAGGTATATGTATTTCTTTTTATATATAGCTCTCCCTCAAGAAGCTCGGACA
>JALLOV010001901.1:0-12236 GCA_036939655.1 Thalassiosira allenii | reverse complement strand
ATCAAGTCAAGGGGCATCTATGCTCTCTTTTTGATATCAGAGAGCTGTGTTTAGATTGCCCCCCATATGTTAGAGCCCAAGACTGTGAAAGACCCTGAGTGCCTTTTGCTGTTGGTCTTGTGGGCTGATAGAGCAAGATGTGAGATTTGCTTTTGCAGGCTGTCATGATCCTTTTCTCAAGTTTGAGGGCATGGCTGTGTGGCCTGCTTCGTCTCACACGCGAAACAATAGGTTGAAGGTGAGGTGAACAAACTTGAGCATTTGTGTGGTTTTTGTTCATCTAGCCGCCTCACACAAGTTTTGACTCTGACTCTCTCCACAAGATTACATTGATGTGCGGGACATGGATTTGCGTTGTCCACCCGCCTCTGCTGGGTAGCCCCCTGTTTAAGGTAGAGGAGAGAAAGCGCCATGCAGGCCATTTATTCTTTGGCCTGCGAAGAGGACGGCATGATAATAATTAGGAAAAGAAGAGAAAAGGGGCTAATGCACGAGCCCTAGCCATGTGGAACGCGTGCATCCAGATATTTGGGCGTGGAAATGACCCATCATGAAAACTAAACAGCAAAAAAAGAGTTGAAAAAAGGGTTGGAACTCCATCAGATGACCATAACATTTACGATAAAAGAACATGATGTTATGATCTGTAAAACAGGCTTTCGATGTGTTCAAGAAAGAAACAATATTGATCATAGGCTGTCACGGCGCCCTCATTATCATTAGATGGAGCAACTGCCCGGCCTCTACTAGTATTATGTTTAGTACCAAGGTGTGGCACAAAGTCGATGGCTTGCTGATGATGCATGTCTGTTTATCAAAGCACCACAGATGTATTTAGCCTACAGCACTGGACAACGAAACAGACGACACGTGAACGATCTCTTCTTTCGTCCTGGCATTTCGCAGGTTTGCAATAGAATCATGTAGGTAATGTGCCTCTACTCGACTGCAAACGCAAACGCACGCGCGAGGGTTTCCTGACGAAGATAGACGCGAGGCAGGTAGAAATCCTATCTCTGAGTTTTCGCATAGAGGGTGCTGGATGCCACTAATGCTACTGTATGTAATGTTACAGATCCACATTCAGTTAGTACCTTCAAATTATTGCGGCTGATTCTGAAAGATGCATCCGAATCATGATGTATCTGTATCCACAAGATTGTATCATGATCTGAATAACTTTTCCATATCTGGCCTCGCAGAAGAAGAGGAGGAGAAAGAACGATTCTCATCACCTGAATTCCCGTCGGGCGGCGCAGAGATGGAAGCACATCGATGTGGATTGACCATTTTCACTCCGAGCCGATTCCCCAATCAATTCTTCGATTGCCCCCGCCGCCGTCCCCCGGCCCCTCACATCGCCTTGAACGAGTCCCCCAACCCGGGCACCACGAAACTGTACGGCACGCCCTTCTTCGCCACGGCCTTGATCACGAAGGCGGGGCTGCTCCACCCCCCCGGGTCCTCCACGGGGTAGCCCTCCCCTATGCGCACCGGCGCCGTGGTAGTCCCGCCGTCGCCGCCCCTCTCCCCGCCCTTCTTGAACGTCGCGTAGGCCGCGTCGCCGTTGGGGGCGAGGAACTCGACGAAGGCCACCTGGTCCGAGTTGAGCTTGTCGAGGAATTCCGAGTACGGCACCGACGCCTCGTCGAGGCTCGAAGCGTCGATTGTGGGACTGTCGCCTCCTGATGATTTTGTTTATTGTGCAGTTTCAGTTTGATCGATGTGTTCAGCCGACCGCAGAATCAGAACAGACGAGATTGCAGATTGTAGAATAACCACGGTGAAGATGTTTCGTTGGCGCCAGATTTCAGAGTCAATGATGCCACGTTATTGACCCGGAACGAGGAGGAACAGGGATTAGCTTAGCGCATATTTTCACACTAAGTAGCATCCACCCTCTTTCGTCGAATAAGTGATACGAACAAAAGAGCTATGAAAGAAAAGAAGACGAATAAAAACGCACCGCGGTAGTTGAACGCCAGCGAGTTGAACGGCGTCAGCTTGACCCCGCCCCTCTCCATCGTCTCGGCCTCCGCTAGGGCCTCGCCCGGCGACAGGGCCAACGTCGCACCCGCGACGGCCGCCCCGAGGAGGGACGACAGGACCGATCGACGACCTTGTTCGGCGCCGACGACGCGGCCATCGTCGTCCTCTCGGAGGCTCATTCCCATGGACGGTGCGCTGCCGCTTCGGGAGCGTACCGGCGCCGAGGCCGCTGCTGCCGGATCGACCGTGGGCGGGGCGAAGGCGTCGCAGCCGGCGGCGAGGACGGCCGCCGCCGCCAGCGCGACGAGGGGCCAGAGGAAGCCGTTCCTGTTGGGCTTGGAGGCATTCATAGTCATGGTTCTGGCACGTTCTGGCAATGGATCGTAGCGAGCTTACATACCATACTCTGACGAAGCCAAAACTGGAAAGATGAGCTCGACCTTAAAGGACTAAGCTAAATTATATCTTTTCGGTGTTGACATCGATTAGCGACGTCTCAAAAAGCAAATTCCATTTAACAAATCAACTCACTCAAAATACTAAGAGTGTGTTTTCTGAGAATCTATTACCACTAACCGGTGTTGATCATCGACATGGCCCACTTGCGAGCTATTATGTTGCTATCTTTGTTCGGATCTTAGTGCAACATACGCTATTTTCAATAAGTATCTTTAGAAAATGTACACCTCCCACTTGCCTTGCTTTTCATCTCTTTCAAGTTTCAAATTTTCTTCGAGGAAATTTCGGTTCCGAAAAAGTTTCAGATCAACTTTCGCTAATTAATTGTGTGAGGCCCTTCCGATCATCGTCTGTCGGCTCTCGAGGCGCCGTGCACGGCCCGGAGAGCGCGGAACTTTTCTCTCGGACCTTTTCGGAAGCCCGGAAGGTACCGGAGGGAACGGGGGAGGCCTTAGTTTTTGAGCAACAGCTAATCTAAATAAGTATTGCGATTATTTGTTCCTCCTCCTCTGGGCTTCTGCCTCGGCCAGCTCGGGCATGAGCGCCCTGAGCTCGTCGGATACGGGGACGATGTCCTTCACGTCCGTCACCTGCATGGCCTTGCCTCCGATCGTCGCCCCTCCCGGACGCTTCGCCAGCTCTCCGAGCTCGTGTTCTTTCAACAGATTGATCTTGGGGTACCAGTTCATGCCGTCCAGCTCGCCCTCGTATTGGATCCTCCTCGCCTTGATTTCTGCCTTGACCGCGGCGGCGTGCGTCTCGTTCGGGGCGCGCAGGTTGCTCAGCGTCACACGTCCGCCTACGGCGGCAGTAATGTGTACGCCGTCCTTCCTCGTCTCGGCGGCGTACACTGTTCGGTTTGTCTTTTGGGCAGCCTTGTCGAAGCTGTCGATCTTCTTCTCAAGCTCGGCCTCGCTCGTCTTGTTGTCCTTGCTCTTCAAGTCGGCGATGAGCGCCGAGCACTTCTTGTCGTAGCCGGGGGTGCACTCCATCTTCATGATCTTGGCGTTCAGATTATCCATGTGGTCGGAGAATCCCAGGGATAGAGCGGAGTCCTTGCTCTGCTTGAGCCTCTTACGCTTGGACTCGTCCGTTTCCTTTGCTCTCTTCTTCTTCATCGAGTCTCGGTTGTATCGTCGGATAACAACCGAGTGGATGAGTACTCGTGCCGAGGCCCTCGCCTCCTCGACGTTCGTCCTACGAACGATCGACGTCGATTTCACATAGCTCTCAACGCCTTGATTTTGAGAGGCGTGGATTGCAATTATGGTGTGGACGGTGTCCACGAGGTCGGAGTAGTTCTCGTCGGCCCACGTCTTCTTGTCGAAGAGATCGACGGTCGTGTCGGCCGACGCGAACTTCATCAGCAGCTCCTTGTGGTCCCTGAAGATCGGGTCCTCGAGCATCTTGTTCGCGTCGTGATCCTGCGTGAGGTATGTCATACACTCGCGGATGTTCACGCGAACGGCTTTGCCGGACGTCTCGTGGCCCTCGACGTCGATCCATTCGTCCGGCCAGGCGAATTCCGTCGGCGCGTTTCCGTCTTCGTCGTGCCCAAGATTGAGCTCCGAGTGAAGCAGCCATCGCGCGAACCATTTTGCGAGAATTGGATGCCCGCCGATAATATACGGCAGGATCTTGTCTGATCTCCAGACGCTCTCGACATGTTCCTTGTAGCGACAGAGGAACTCTTCGAAGAACGTGACTTCCACCTTGGCAAAGAACTCCTTCCCGCCGTTCTCGACGGCGCCGAGGGACGGGATAGTAGCCAACGCTGTGATGTAGGACTTGAACTCCACGCGTCCCATCCACCTGGGCTTTGACGTTCGAGGATCCAGCTCGATCAGGTCGAGTATTTGCTTCTTCATTATGAAGCATCTCTCGACGGCCAAGCGGGAGAAGTGCCCAGGAAGGCCGTATTGCGGATCCGCCTGGCAGGCCATCGAGAAGTGATTGCTATATACCGCGTTGGCGAAGCCGTAGATGAATCGTAGCTGGGTCACGAGCTGCGATTCCGTGCCGTCCGCGGCTCGAAGATTGAACAGGCTGATTACCTCACATGCAACATTGTGTAAGTATTTCCCGGAGTCTCGATCTTGCGTGATTACCACCGCCATCGTGTAAATGACAGCCTCGTTCTTCAGAAACAATCCCATTGAAGGGATTAGAGACTGCCAGCGAGTGAATACGGGGAGCTGAAGGTGTCGCATGCCCTCCTTCAACACGGTGGTGATCTCGTCGTATCGATCACTGTTCATCAGCTCGAGCCAATTCTCGAAGCCATACTTGGCAGAAATGTCGAGCTNTCCCATTGAAGGGATTAGAGACTGCCAGCGAGTGAATACGGGGAGCTGAAGGTGTCGCATGCCCTCCTTCAACACGGTGGTGATCTCGTCGTATCGATCACTGTTCATCAGCTCGAGCCAATTCTCGAAGCCATACTTGGCAGAAATGTCGAGCTCGGCCTGCATGTTGCCGTCGTTCATCATCTTCTGCACCACGGCCTGGGTGTAGGCGTCCCAGAGCTTGAGGCCGCCCTCCTTGATCACTATTCGGCACATGCTCATGGACGCGTAGAGAAGCTGGATGCAGCCGTTCTTCCCGAGGCCCGCCTCGCCCATGCTCTTGATGATGGCTCTCTCCAGAGCTTTGTTCAGAGCATGGAGGAGGCATCGAATGAATCGGGCCCACTCATCGTCAGCAAAGACTCCCTTGCCGACCAAGAGCGGAAATATAGTTTGGACGGCGCCTCCGCCTCCGGCATCTCCCGTGATGCCTATGCACTTGGCCGAAGTGTGTCGCTGAAATCGATTCAGCGAGTTCTCTATGCCGTCGGCCACTTCTTTAGCAGTCTTCCCGCAACTGTCTACATCGATGCAGACGTTCTCGAGATACCGCTTTCCGTCGTCATCGATTTGAGGGTAAGTTACGTTCTTTATCAAGTGCTCCAAGCCCTGCCGGTTGCCTGCATCTTGACCCAAGCAGTAATACTTGGCATCGCTCATCTCGTCGGCGACGAGAAGATAGAGCTCGGCTGCCAACCTAAACTCGGCGTTCGAGCGGGTGGTCTGACAGGGCGAACCCTTAGCAATCATCTCGTTGGTGATGGGTAGATTGAGCTCGATGCGGATTATTACCATCGCACAAGTAAACTGCAAACATGTTGAACGATCGGAGCCGCCGGTATTGTGCATGCCAAAAGCTGCAAGCATGCGAAGCGACTGCCTCGACAGCATACATTTCTCGGATTTGAAGAGATCAATTAGCCGATCTATCTTCGCGGCCTTGCTCTTGAGCATAGAGTGATAGTTACTCATGCACGCCTCTACTCCCGTCGGTACCCATGCATCAACACCGTTGATGCGAACCAGATCGTATGACATGGCTGCACGCTTCACATTACTGTCCTCTTCCCGCTGTTTCTCCGTCAGGTGCTCCCTTTTTATAGCCGCCATGATCTTGGCGATAGGTATCGAGTCGTCGGATGCGAGATCGAGCTCTATGAAGCCCGCCTCGCCCTCGATAATGAAACGGCATAATACTTTCTTGCCAGGCTTGGTACCCGATGGAACAGGCGAGATCTCTGATGCTGTTTTCGTCCTCTTCCTGGACGGCTGGTCCGATACTGGAGGAGGAGTATTCGGCCTCTTCTTCTTAGACGTTCCCGCCGAAGCTTTGATCTTTGCCAGACAATCGGCCAGATCATCCGTCCTCTCTTTGTTGAGGCCTACGTTCCATCGAACGATACTGGCCTTTCGCCCAGCGTCCAACGAACGGAAACGCCCAATCGCCCGAACCCACGAGCCGTTCTCTTTCCACGCTCTGTAGTAGAGGACGTACTTGTCGCCTTTGTATAGAAAGTGAGGACTATCGTAGGGTAGGTCGTATTCATTCTTTCCATCGTTTGTGAAAGCCCGAGCAAGTAACTTCGAATCTATTTCAGACTCGTCAACGTCGGCGGCGATTGCCAGAATCGTTGCGGCATCGTCGAGGCGGTAGAGTCTGCCCGCGTGCTCGTTTAGCCTCAGTAGAGATGCTACGGCCCTCCGGATACCGCCAAGACTCTTCGGTAGAACGGCCATCGCACCTCCGCATCTGGCCGCGTAGATCCGGCGAGAGCCTTTCAAATTGAAACGAAATCATCATATCAAGTATCACCGAAGTGGTCGGATGGCCACTTCATGCATCTATCAAGAGAATGGCACGGTCGGGTGACCATTGCGGCTACATTTCTATCATTGTATGACGAGAGAAGAAAAGCAGTGCTTGGCGCCCAGTAAATAATGTAGTCTAGCTTATTGCGAAATCTAAGGCCTCCCCCGTTCCCCCAGCTACCTTCCCGACACCGTACGAAGGTNGAAATCTAAGGCCTCCCCCGTTCCCCCAGCTACCTTCCCGACACCGTACGAAGGTGTAGAATACGATTCCGCGCTCGGCTGGGCGCCGACAAAAGCTTCTCGGGTCGAACGAGGGCGGATCGGCCTGAGCTCCGAACACACACAACCCACTAAGTGGAACTTCCGGAGCAAAATTAAATTTAAAAGAGATGATCCACGCGGGAAGTGGGAGGTGTAGACTTGAAGAATATTTTTGTTAGCATAGAGTGTTTGTGTGACTTGGGGATGTTAAACTCGTGACTTCTCCTCTTCACCTATCATGGTCTTCGTCTCAGACTGCCTCGGTGTTGGTCTCATCGATGTCCATTCCTGGTGAGACGCCTAGCACGGACATCCACTTCTTCTGCGAAGTGAGTGTGCTCACTCGTCGTTGGGCCTCCTTCATGATCCAGCTTGCGAGTGGAGCCCGGCCGTAGTACTCCAACTGCCTCTTGTACCCCGTCCTCTCGTAAGAATCCAAGATAGCCAGTCTCGTTGGGTTGTTAGCAATGTTGCTGCACTTGCGAAGCTGTGCGATCAATTTCGTGTCCTCGTCGTCGAGTGGATCGCTGCACAGAAGGTTAGGGAACTCCGACTCGTGGTAATGAAACGGGCCCATGTAATCTACGTCAACGTGGAGCTCGTCCTCGGCGGTGCACTCGCTGTACTTCTCGAACGTGTTGAGAAGGACGTTCCATCCAGACGGGCCATTGTCTGCGACGCCCAGAACACACTTCAGGTCTACGCCGTACTTCTCATACAACTCCTTAATGATGAAAGCCACGACTCCGAGGTGATAACTGGCTGCAACTCCTTGTGTCTCAAGGAGGAATCCAGGGAGCGCAACCAAATACCCGTTGAACATGAGATCTTTGAGGATTCCTTGCTTCTCCACGATTGTGAAGTGAAGGCGCGAAAGAATATCTCGCTCCTCGGGTGTCAAAGGGCGCTCAGCTGTCGGAACTGGGATGCCGCAGACCGAAACCAACTCGATACTCTTGTCTTGTTCTGTCATTATTCCTTGGACATTGAGCTGAAAGTCCATAGTTGCAGTCATGGGCAGATCCATCAAATCCAAAATCGCATTTCCGAAACGGATTAGGCAAAAGCCTGCCAAAGTTCCTTGGCCTTTTGACTCGAATGGTAGGCTGGCGCGAGGTACTCCAAGTATTGCTGCCAAACGTTCATTGGAGTCATAGAAGGTGGTCGAATTCTTCTTCCCGGGCTTGCATTCTCCAAAGAAGAGGATGTAAATGTAGAACACACAGCGCTTCGACCATTTCGATTTGTATTGCACCAAAACGATGGCCACGACGAGTAGAAAAAAGAGTCGATTGAATTGGAGGTGCCCGACTGGTTGCTCCTGTCGCGTGATGAAAATACTGGACCTGGAAAACGCCGGTTCCGCTTGCCGCTGCGATTAGCATGACACGGAACAGCTCCCACAGGCGGCGCACCGTTTCGTGCGGAGGGTACTGGGTGAATTGAACCATCGTCCACCAAGAGAGAGAGAGAAAGAGTGAGTAACTGCCAATCGCAAATGAGCGGAGGAAAGCGTTCGCGTTTTCGTTTGAAAAAAGTATTTTCAAACTGACAGTGTGGCTGGCAATCCCAACACGTTTCTCTCAGTGAATTGACCCCTCAAGATGAGCGAGAACGAAGAGATCAAAGGGCTTCGTAGGCGCTATCCGCACTTCTGCGGTGCCATAGACAGTATGCTCACCAAGGGCACCAACAGTTTTCCTGGTGTCCGACTTCTTGGTGGGCACCGTGTTGAACTCCATGGTGGACGTCATCGCCGAGTCGGACGCCATGGCAGAGTCGGACTCCATCGCCGTGTTTGACGTCATGGCCGAATTCGACTCCATCATGGTCGTGTTGGACTTCGCGGTGGGCGACGTGCTGGTGGACGCCGTGGACTCGATGGAGACCATGTTGGACTTCGTCGCACCCGCGTCGCCCTCCAACCCCTGCTGCATCATGACAACGTCGGTAGCCGCAGCAATACCCTCAACAATCATGGCATCGATATCGCCGTTACTCTTCTCCTGCGCGAAGACCCTGGACATCTCAGCATCATCCCCCTCAATGAGTCCCAATCCCTGCTGCATTAGGGCCTCCTCGGAAATAGGCCACATGGGAGGGTTGGTCGCCTCAGTACTTGCAGCCTCCCGTCGAAATGCTGGTGGCCTGCCATCAGGTTGAGGCGGATTCGAGGGAGAGGATGGGCGCTTGCCCGACTCCATGGCCCTCCTGAACTCAGCTCTGGCGGCAGTGCGTATACCACCACCTCTCGTGGGGACAGGGGGTGCGGTCTCATTCTGGCGACGACCCATCTTGCTATGCTTCCAGATCCACCCGCTCTCGGAAGAGCAGCTTGCTTCTCCCTCTGAATCACCACCATCGAGACCATTCGAGCTCGAGGCGGCCCTGGCAACAAGAGATTCATCCCCCCTCGTCGTTGATGGAGTGTAGTCGAGGATCTTGCATTTGACCATCATGTCTTTCCCGTCAACGTCCTTTTCCCAATGCAGAGGCCAGGGGAGTTCGATGATGTCTCCTCTGGTAGGTTGCGCACCGTTCACTTTGATCGTTCCAAATGATACATTGTCAAGATTGACCAGGGTCTGACGCAGCCCTTCAGGAGCTTCATCATGAATTGGAACACGTTCATCATTCCATTGCACGAGAGCGATGCCAGGCGACCCAAGTTCTAGGGACGCAGATTCTGCGTTCATCACGTACGCCTGACGATCAAGAATCCCAATGAAATGTTTGTCGACAACCTGCCACGTCTGGTCCACCTTCCGGCCATACCTCCTCCACTTGACCTCGACCATCCACTTATCGCCAAAGATGCGCATGGCGGTGATTTTCTCGACAACATTAGGGCCGTCGTCCAGAAGTTGATGAGTGAAATCAATCACCAATTGAGCATTGTCGATGGGCTGTGGGTAGACAGCAGTGATGTGATTGAGAGTGATCTTTTTCCCATTTCTGCTGGCCTGCAATTTCCCCCCAGTCCGAGGAGCAACGGGTTTGACAATGATGGATCCATCTACATCCATCTCAATGACTTTCCCCAGCTTGTTCCTCCAGCCATCAGACGGAGCTACAAAGGCAACGTAGTCGCCCTCCTCGACACTGTCGTGCCTGCTCAAACCAAAGAACATGCCATATTTTTCCTCGTCGACGGGGAGATTGTTGACCGGCTCGTCGGGGAGTTTGTTGTATTGCTCGTCGTCCGTCTCCTCTTCCTTGACATCCTCGGGTACAACTTCCTTACCCACCCTCGGCTCATCGTCGTTCGTCTCCTCCTTGACTTCCGCTTGAAGCTGCGGTGAGGTGGATGTGGCATTGTCCGGCGCTGCCACCTCCCTGTTGCGCCTGGGCCTCGCGCCATCACACGGCGGCGCCAACTTGAGGTCAGCGGCTGGTCTCTTATCTTTTTTTCCTTGCGTAATCCATCGGATGGGAACAAACGCCCCTTGTTCCTTCTGTTCATCGAGATATTCTTGAGGATCATTGCCCTGTTCGCAGCCAAGCAAAATAGCCTGAGAATCTCCGCCGCCGCTGTCAGACAAGACTAAATAGCCCGCGGCCCTGCCGGCTTTGACCCACTGCCACTGCGCCATTCGTCTCTAGCGTTGGAGCGGTCGGGAGGATTTCCTTTTCACAGAGGTCGAAAAGCAGCGGGCTATGATTCCGAATGACAGAAGCCGTCGGCCATGTTTGGCAGTGGGAACAAGAGAGAGAGGGAGAGAGAAGTCGACGGCCGCCGAAAGCTTCGAACGTTGCGCCAGCTTTGCGCGCGGTTCGAAGTGCCCGTTCCATGCCCCAAAAGGGCCTGTAGAATGGCAGCAGGACAGGAAGAGGGAAGAGAGAAGGAATAGAGGATGGAATAGCACTAGGATAGGTACTGAAGTCTATTTTCATTTGATCAACTACAATCCATTGCTATCATCCCAACTCAAAAACAATGATCATGATCAGATAAGAGCTGATGAATCGCAAGAATCGAATCTTTAAAAACTCCGTGACCAAGAAAGCTCAGAGACCCCAAAAATCCTGTGAGTCACTACATGAAAATCGGGATCGAGAACTGATGGAGAACTGATCGAGAACCACCTCATGAACACTAAATGAAAATGATCAGGATCGAGAACTGATCGAGCAAATATTCTCTCCGTTACTGGTATCCAAATATGGAATCCTAGAGGAGAATCAATTGGCTATGAATGAATGATATCGCATGATTAACTTCAGAACATGATGCCCGATGATTCGACGGCAAAATATTGAGAGGAAGACAAGGACAACAGCCAGATAAAACCTATCACACAAAGGGTGCAAAAAACAACCATGAAGCGAATCATGGAAGAAAAGGAGAAGGCTGCCTTCTCTAATCTCAATCCTTCCTCTGGTGGTGTACCCTGCTCTTCCATGATGCCGACTTCGGAATCAATTGCGCAAGGATCGACTCCTTCGAGCACAATTTTTTGACTGCAGGTGTAGATTTTTTTCTACACCAGTATCCAAACACTTCCCAACTCGCCCTCCCAAGATTAATACTAAAACACCCCAGAGCCCAGAGTTGATGCCGTGAATCGAGACGAGAAGTAGACCGCTTGGAAGGAACGATGATAGGAAGATGGCCATGCTGAACTGAAATAGCAGCATGACTTGCTTCGATTCGTCAAAGATGATGATATGATCAACAACCTCGGTGTGTACTTTGGATGGCCGCGTTCGTCAAAGACCTCTTCGGACTCAATAGGCACACATCATTTTCGAGGGACATGATTGCGGATTACCCCAGATATGCGGTGCGGAATTATCTTGCAATTCAGCTCAGTGTTTCTCCCCTGTTTATGCTTCAATATTTGTTGGCCTGAGTTCACCTGGCACCTGGTGAGCAATCCATTGGTCGGTGTAAGAAGTGAACAGGACGCGATTCATGAAAATGAGCGGAGCTGGAGTGGAGGCTTCTTTGCTATAGATCTTCGGACCGGAGCGGAGAGAATCCATAGCAAGGATCTGTCAAGTGTCAAGGATAGAATCCATCGTCTCAACGCAGGGACAAATAAAATGAGCTGACAGCCGCGTGGGTTGAATTGGTTGAAATAACGTTGGAATTCAATACTTGCCTCCGGAGCCATCACCAAAGATCTCTTTTTCGGAAAGAATCTTTGTGATTCGCTTGATCGAGCGCCTCTCCGACCACAAGTCATCTCCAATCTCTGATAGTCTCTGATGATGGTGCCTGCCTCTCTCTAGAGAGAGAGAGGTCAAAATGAAAATGTGCCTAAACTCATGCCTGAGATAAAAGGACATGTGCCAATAAAGGCTGTGCATCCAAAAAACTGGGTCCGCGCGTAGTAATAGATAGCTGAAATCACTAACAACCCAAAA
>JALLOV010001854.1:0-13921 GCA_036939655.1 Thalassiosira allenii | reverse complement strand
TCCGATCTATTAATGATTCTTCGAAGTAAATAGTATTAATTACTCAATATGGCTGCTAGTCGATCGAAGAATCGGAAGCGACCCGGCTGAACAATAACGAGCATTCTCGCGAGGAAGAGGATAGATCGGATGGCGAAAGTGAAGAGAGTGAAATCACTTTCGGTCCTTTCCTTGGCAAGCCAAACCTCGAGGATGTTAGAAAGAAGCCCATTGGAACTAAACGAGAGCTTCTTTTGGAAGTCGTTGCGTCACATCCATCCAGTATGACGGACACCATCACGTCAAAAGCAGACGAGATGCTCGAACTTCATGGTCGAATCCATCAGAAGAACGAGGCTCAGTTGAAGCTCAACTCATCAACTGACGAGAATAGTCCATATCCCCGGCTCGCTGAGAAGAGAAAATCCGATCTCAGCTCCAAACTATTTGAAAGGCAATGACCGTGTTGAGGCAATAGTTCAGGATGGAGATACGTTAAATGAAGAGTACAAGCGGCAACAAGCTGTAAACGTACAACGTATGAACCAAACCGTGGGAGAGGAGTTGGTCGCCGAACTCCAGCACAAGGTACTCGATACGATACGAGCTATATCATTAATGCTCGTGCCCACTCTAAAGGCTTCAGTGGAAGAAGTGCTGGATTTCAATGTTGATAATGAGGATATTGCGGCGGCAGGAGCAATGACGTTTCTTAGTGACAGGAGCGATATAGTGATGTGACAGCCATGCTGACGGCTTGGAAGTATCAGGAGACTGATAGAGTCGACAGAAAATATAGAGCACATCATAATCTGGAGAAGAGCCTCAGGACGATCATGAACGGGGCAGACTACCAAACGAAATGCGTCATCTTGAAAGTGAGAGATTGCTTCGAATATATCATGCAGAGCATCACAGTCGATTACTGGAAGAAATACGATGAAAAACAAGAGCGGCTGATAAAGATGAATTCAGAAGTGAAGAAAGTAGAAAAGTTGCTCAAGCAAGAAAAAGCAAATGAAGAGATGCAGGCTTGCATCGCTCGGCAGGAAAAGGAGGACCAAGAAGCAGTTCAGAGAGGAGAGCTCCCTCTATCGATGAAACGACAAATGGATGCTTACATGGAAGAAAAGCTAAAGAAAGAAAACGCAAGGAGAAAGCAAGAGGAGCGAAAAAATCTTCGGGCGGAGCCAGAGACCCGGCACCAACGCCCACAGAAAATGGCACAGGAAGAAGAAGGAAATCAAGGCCGCCGAACGCGAGGCATTGGAGAAATGGCGGACGACAGAGCGAGCGGCAGAGTTGATCTACTCCGAGAGGAGGACGATCAGCGGCAACGACAGTTCGCAGAACAAACTCGACCAATGGAGAGAATACCAGGATGCAATCGAACTCCTCTTCCAATCAGAATCGAGGGGGTCGTGGCAGAGGTCCGGGCCGAGGCAGGGGCCGAGGTCAAGGCCGAGGTGGTCGAGGAGGTCGGCACAGCACGAGACAGCGCGTAAGAGGAAGAAACAACTAGCTTTCTGGGCAGGCCGGCAAAAGTTCTATGATGATATTGCTGAACGTGACGTCCAGCGACATCGGGATCAAATATTGCGCGTCTACGGATTCTTGGCGGATTCGTCAAAGATGCCCTGGGAAAATGTGGATGCATATTATGAAAGTATGCACCCGCGAACTTATTTCGTGAGCAGGTTTACAAACATGGCCTGCCACATTATTAATACTACGGCTCCAGAAGGGATTGAACATCTTCTGGGCCTCGGGTCAAAGTTCTGTGTTAAGAGACTCAAGCTCCATCGTCAAACCATCGACAAGCATTTTGATCGACTGGTTCGAGATGTGAGACAAAAATGGACGTTCCGGCATGAAGAAGGCGGAGGAGACTATATCCCTGGCCTCTACATCAGGAACGACATGTGGCAACCAGATGAAGCAGAAGAAAACATAGAAATAGCATTAGAGAGTTACAAGCAGGCGCTCATGAGAGAGCGCAAGAGATACAGCCGCCGTCGCATCACTTCCAACCTAACGCGACTCCAACAAGCACTTATCAAGCAGCTACGCGGCATTTACAGAGACAGATACAGCACAATAAACGCAGACAAGAATTTAGGACAGTGCTTCATAGAAACAAGCTATCTGACGGAGCGAGGAGTGTCTGAACATCTGAGCAACGAAGATGTTTATCAGAGACTCACAAAGAGAGAAGCAGCCACCCAGCAGCGAGGATTCGAAATGATATTTGATGGCTTCATTGGAAGATGCAGAGATGCAAAGATCAGCAAAGCTGAGCTGACGTATCTAACCAGAGGCCGAAATCAACGAGCAGGAAAGTTTGCACGCTTCTACATGACAGCTAAAGTGCACAAGCCCGAACTCAAGTTTAGACCGATCGTGGCAACGTGCGGTACAGCCCAAGCAGTCTTGAGCACGTGGCTTGATTATAAACTGCAAGAGCTCAAGCCATATATTTTGCCATATATCAGAGCTAGCAATGATTTTAGAGAGCAGCTAGACAACCTCGGACACCTTCCAGCAAATGCAAGAGTAGTTACTGCAGATGCAAATTCGATGTACACAAATATCAAGCTCGAGCACGCACTCAAGGTTCTGAGATGGTTCCTAGACTGGCTAGATGAAGAAGGCCTACTCCCGCCTGACTTCAACAAAGAGCTTGTGATCGAAGCTGCAAGAATAGTCATGACTTGGAACATTTTTGAATACGGAGATTGCTACTTCAAGCAGCTCTGTGGCACGGCAATGGGCACGCCAGCAGCAGTCATGTGGTCCATTATTTACTACTTCTGGCACGAAAAGGAGGTGCTCCTTCCAAAGTGGGGAAACAAGCTTCGATTTCTGAAGCGATTCATTGACGACTTATTCGCAGTCGTTCTCGTTGGCGGAGACGATGGTATGAGCCAAGCCGAATGGCTCGAATTCAAAAACGACCTTGATAACTTTGAGGACAGCATCCTCACCTGGGAATGCGACGAACCATCAACCTCGGTGGACTTTCTTGATTTGACGGTTGAGATCAAGAATGGCTCTTTTATCACACGAACATTCCAAAAGCCAATGAATCTTTATCAATACATCCCGCCCAACTCTGCTCACCCTCCGGGCATGATCAAGGGTATGATCTATGGTATGCTGCGGCAATACTATTTGCAGAATAGCAATCGCGAGGACTACTGGAAGATTGCCATGCTTTTTTACGACAGACTCAAAGACCGAGGCTGGCCCAGAGAAACAATAGAGCCTATTTTCATCGCAGCACACGAGAAAATACACTCAAAGTATCGATGCCAAAAGTTTCCAGAGCCAAAACAAGCCGACGAGTCTGATCCACGCCAAATCATACTTCATTTAGAGTATCACCCAGATGATATTCCCCGAAGGAGGATCCGAAGGCTATTTTATACCCACTGCGGACACATCCTAGAAAACAGCATAGAAGACGGTGGCCTTGCAATCGAAAGAACTATTGTTGCACTTTCAAGGCCACTGAATTTGCGAGATCTATTGCAAAGCGCCAAATTACACCAAGTTCCAGGCGCAGAAGTGTCTACATTCTTTGGGGGCTAGTGTCTAGTGATACAAGCCCCCTTCTCTTGCCGACGAATCAATTGCAATTCGTCGGCAGAAATACACAAAGAAGCCAACACGAAGAGACCATAGTTGCATGCTACCTGGTGACAGGTATCATATAATGAGAGTAATCTTGTGCATCCTAGGTATTAGGCCTATCACAGACACAAGATATGACATGAGTCTTGCCAAGAGTCACAATATAAAATTTTGTGGCCTATCTTCAAGTGTCTCCAAGGCTCTCATTATTCGCTGAATAATCACCCTGACGAAGTTGACTCGAAAGCCGTCTTTGCCTACGGCTTGGTTAACAAAGCACTACTGGTTTGGATTAATTAATACTATTTCAAAATGGCGAATGAGATCTATCCCCCATACTAAATTTGTCATCATAGACGGTGGCATTTCGGTGGAGCTCAATGTATCTTGATCAAGTATCATGTGCAATATAAATTTGCCTTACCCTGAGAGAGATTCATGCGTTCAGATGTTATTATGTTTCATGGTTTTAAACGATCACTAGACAAACAAGACTTCTTCAACCAATATATTATTCAAAAGAAGAGCAGTGGTCATAATATCTTTTATCTATCCCCAAACACCACAAGCAGGTGTTGGTAGTACTCTCAGTCTGCTTTCAATTTCTTCAGTATGTTTCGTTGTGGTGCATCTTCGGGAATACAAGAAGATTAATTAAGACTTCATGGTAATGGTATCTCTCTTCCCCGGCTCTCCTCTTCAGGTTCAGGAGGTACATCACTTGCCCTCCTCCAGAAATAGTACCTATGCCTGGTATTCAAGAACAAAACTCGGTTGTGGAATCCTGCATTATCTAGCTCTACCCGAACCCCCAAGTCAAGCTGGTCCAACCGCAAGCGAGAAGAAGCCTTGTGGCGAGGCGGAGAACACGGGGTCTGTGTGGGCAAGCCCCCGTTTTTTGGGCACGCATTTTGAACCTCCTGCCCACGCGAACCCCGCTAAATGATGTCGACGTGATGCCCAGAGGAGCTCACTTCTCTTTTGAGTTGACGAGCGGCTAGGGCCGGGGCCTCCGACTGATATCAGGCACTTGATCGCCGCCTGATTCTATTCCTGGGTCCTCTCTCTTCCTGCCGCGTCCGATACTCCGTTGGGGAGTCGTCCTATCTGGTTGTTGGGTCGGCGGCGACTTCGCTGCTTCGGGCGATGGGGGTCGGGCGCTCTCCCGCCGGCGGGGGTTGGCGAGCGTGTTCAGTTCGCCTCTCTGCGGCTTGTGGGTGAGCCCCGGTGGTGCGCTGGCCGCGCCGGTCCTCCCTCGCCGCCCAGGGTGGCGGACGAGGCCGCGGGATTGTTCTGGGGGATGTTGCCGGGCCGATCCCACTTTGAACTCGGCCCGAGGTATTTTTTGGGGGGGGGCATTGTGCGGGGCCGGATCTTCGTCCGGTAGCTTTTGGAGCTGGAGGCAGGGGCCGTGTGGGACGGAGAAGCCGTCCGGGTGGCCGCCCGGCCTGCGCAGCGGCCTACCTCGAGGGCGCATCGTCCGACGACTGCTCGGCAGCGCGGTGCTGGGCTTCGTCGCCCCGCGCCACGTCCGAGTTCGACCTCCTGCCCTCTGGACGGCGCCTTCATCACCGCGTCCTCGGCTCGGTACCCGAGCACGAAGTCCCTCGTCTCCCCCTACGCTACGTCCGTGGAGGGAGCAAGCGTCGGTCCTTCGGCGCGGCGGGAACGATCTCGGCCGCGGCGGTTTCCAACTCGTCGTCGGCCGAGCTCGGCCTCCTCGGGACGGCTGGGCCTCGCGCCCGGTTTGGTACCCGAGCACCAAGGCCCTCCTCTCCCTCTACGCCACGTCCGCGGAGGGGAGTTAGCGCCAGTTCTTCGGCGCGGCGGGGACGGGCTCGGCTGCGGCGGTTTCCAACTCGTCGTCGGACGAGCTCGGCCTCCTCGGGACGGCGGCCCCGTCGGCCCCGCGCCCCTGTTTGGTACCCGAGCACCAAGGCCTTCCTCTCCCCCTCCGCCACGTCCGCGGAGGGGAGCAAGCGCCAGTCCTTCGGCGCGGCGGGGACGGGCTCGGTCGCGGCGGGCTCCAACTCGGCAGCGGCCGAGCTCGGCCCCCTCGGGACGGCGGCCCCGTCGGCCTCGCGCCCGGCTCGGTACCCGAGCACCAAGGCCTTCCTCTCCCTCTCCGGCACGCCCATGGAGGGGAGCAAGCGCCAGTCTGTCCGGGCGGCGTGCATGGGCTCGGTCGCGGCGGCCTCCAACCCGGCATCGGCTGACCTCAGCCACCGTTGGCCGTGGCTCCCAGGGTTGTGATCTGGCAGCCGGGGGTATCCCAGCGGGAATGGCTGGTCTAGCAGCGTTCCCGAGCTTGCCCTCGGGCAATTGAGGTGGATGCCTCCATCCCTCGGTGGCGGAGGTATCTCGGCGGGAACTCCAGGGTTCCCGAGCTTGCTCTTGGGCAATTGAGGTTGGATGCCTCCATCCTTTGAGGGCGGAGGTGTCTCGGCGGGAACAGCAGTGTTCTCGAGCTTGCCCTGGGGCAATTGAGGTTGGATACCTCCCGCTATTGAGGATCCACGATGTGGAGTCGTTGGCGGCGTGCCGCAGGAGATGTTGGGACAGAGTCTCTCCTCTCGTCTTCCTCTCCTGCTGTGGAGGTGGGATGTGGGGGGATGTTGGATGTAGTGGCTCCTCTGGTACCCCAGAGCCCACAGCAGCAGAGTCCTGACAGGATAGTTTGATGGATAGGATTTAGTTGGCCCAGGGACGAGCTGGTCCCATGGGTGGCAACTGGTGGGGAGGACAGAAGTGTGGGGAAGTGATGATGGTGTGGGGAGAAGCGGCGGATCTGCACCGGCGTGTGCGGACTTGACCCCTGCTGCTTTCTTCCCGTCAACAGCCATCCGACTTAGGCTAGTGTATCGCGCTAGCTGAGCCGCCGGACCTCGCAGCCTTCGTGAACTCACCAACTTCCCCTCCTCTGCGAGCCCTCCATGGGGAGGACTCCGCATGGGGGGTCGCCACCGCGGTGAGAGTTCAGGGGANAGCACTCCATGGGGAGGACTCCGCATGGGGGGTCGCCACCGCGGTGAGAGTTCAGGGGAATCATGGTGGGCTTCAGCTTGGAGCGCCAGGGATGGATATTGGGGGAGTAGGGTACCGCCTCTCTGTTGGCTGACCATTTGATGGAGGGTCGGCACGAGGGGCAACATCACACCTTGTTGATTCAGAATGACCAATCTGCTCTGGGATCCCACTGCTGTTGCTGGCTGGGTCGCTGACGCAAAGTGACATCACAACCGGCCTGCCACAACATCCTGTGGAGGCGTCTGGCGATGTCCGAGACTGCAGCCACGCAACAACAGACGAATTGGCCCAGGCTTTTGTGAAAAGGCCACTGCCGTGGTAGAGTTCTGGACCAACAGGTATGTGATTTTTTGTTGAGGATATTTTGTGAAGGAGACGAATCGTTGGAAAAAGGCCGATCAGGCGGCCAACAGGCAGGTTTGTCATGAGCCGAGCTTGCTGCATTCAGAGGCGATTCAGATGATGCCCGTGACTTGGCGTGTGTCGCATGCTCTTTAGAGTTGAGAGGGCGGTATTGGTCAACGGCCGCCAAGGGAGGGAGCATAGTACCGATGCGGCACACATCGGCCGAGTGTTTGGCATCGAGGCGTTTGAGGGGGGTTTGGTTTGAGCAGTGATCTGATAAAGTTGCTGGTGTTGAAATAGTTGCATCGGTTTGCATTTGGCGATTCAGAGCGAGCATTGGAAAACTGAACGGCGGACTCGTGAGTTAGATGTAGGTCTCTCGCGGGAATGCCAGGAGGGATGTATTGCTTTGGAAGGCGAAGTGAAAGCGGGTGCAAATGTGTCGCTGCCGCAGCGGCGATAAACATCAACAATCTTCCACGCCGGATATCACGTTTGGTGTGTGATAGGAGGCATTGGCTGGCGGAATCCCCCCCAAAGAGTTGTTATGTGGATGGTACCAGGATCTCGAGTATTTTCTCGAGCCTTTCTTTTATAGTTTTACCGAAGGTGTCTCGGATTGTGCTGTGCTCATTGTTTAAGCATAATGCGAGCTGTTCTCACGATCAAGTCTCCTGGTCAAGTCTTCTCCACGCGTCCACAAACCTACTCGGACACCCAAGACAAGCTGGTATGAAAAGTAAGAGAATAAGAGACCAAGAGCCACAATACGTGGGCGCGTGCTGGGCAGGTAGGTACACGTGTCACGTGTCAACTCCTGCCCACGCGCGAGGTACAAGCCATCGATCGTGCACAGGATGTGCTCACTTTTCATCGAAGTGAGCGTTCGACTAGGGCAAGGCCGGGTCGGCGGTGGCGCACTTGATCATCGTGCTGCCTTCGGCTCCAGGTCTCACCCCTTTTTCTCAGCAATATGATTTAATTATTGTGTATTGTGCACAGAGATACAAATATCGTGATCATCAATCCGACTCGTCCATCTCATCGCAAATGGCGCATATGCACACCATCAAGCACGGGTCTATCCCCGGATTGATTGTCAGCTTGTAAGAATTGTAATTGCTCTCCCACGTTCCGCCCTCCATCAACGCGGCGGGAATGCCACGCCTCTTGACGAGCCGCTTCTTGGGCCACAACCCTCCCGCGCGGGCGATGACGAATTCCGGCGTGCCCTTGCCGTCCATGTAAACCTCCTGGCTCGTGGAAAGAGGCACGCGCCTCACCTCGCAGTACGTGTACAGCCTCCCGGAATAGTTATAGGTCTGCTTGGACGGTTGCTGGCCGGGATACCTCGGGCTAGGGACGTAGATCTTGAAGGTCTGCCCGACCATCTCGAACTTGCGCAGGCAGACCGCCACCAAGTGCCCTCTGCCGTCGACCAACGCCATCTGGTCTCGCATCGAAAACGTCTTGCCTTTCATCTTCAGCCCGTCGCCGAACGGGGCCCTGCTCGGAAATTGCTTGATTGAGAAGTCATCTCCGCTCCACGAGAAGAGTTTCTCCTTCACAATGACCCTTGTTGGGCCGGAAGTCGATGGCCCTCCGCCGACATGTGAGCCGATGGGTTTGAAGTTTGGGTCCGTTTGCTTGTGTGGAATGTTGTATGCATCTGCGACGGGTAGAGATTCGGTGCAGCCCATTGAATTGTTGCTCCTTCTGTTCTTCTTTCTTTTACTTAGTGTGTAGTCTTCTTGGAATAGCCTTAGAGTTGTTGAGTAGGTATAGGTTGGACTGATTATTTTTTATGAGAGATCGGTTGCACCACCAAAATGTGAGAGCTTTTGTTTGTCACAGTTGAGGTCATGGTCTTGGTCTTGATCCGGTCACACACAATACAACCGTATGGTATTTTCTATCAATTTAATGTCACCCCCACCTTTATTGTGTTAATTACATATCTGCGAGCAATCATGGTAAAGTGCTACCCCTCGGAAATGCTACAGGCTATTATATCTTGGGGTTAGTCCAGTCATGCCCAGTGTTGACCCAGCAGGCCGAGCCTCAGACACGTACTCTTGTAACTCTTGCACTGGCACTACTGGCTTTGCATCTTGGCATGCGTTGGGATGTGTAAATCTGGAGTGATCTTATTCCATTGCAGTCCTGTTCCAGACTGGATCCTGTCCTGCACGGTCTTGCTTTGTCACAAGAAGAAGTTCACAACTTGTCAAGAAGTCAAGAAACACCCCTCCAAGAAGCTGCTACCCCTAATATGCACGAGGAATTCCAAAAGAAAGGAGATATGGACCACAGCGAAGAATACTACATCCTTTACACAGTGCCGGAGGTATCAAACGAAAGCGACAGCTCTGATTCCAGCGAGCCAAAGGCTCAATCTTCAGCTGGGTCAAAAGTCAATTCTGCTGAGACTTCGAGAACAACACGGCCTGTCACCAGTCTCAATTCCTCTCGAGAAGAGTCGAGTAGCGTGTCTCTGCTCGTTGAGCGATGGGAGAGCCTGGTAGACAAACTGGGGCGTTGTGCTTGGTACTACGACGTCCTGGACGATGACATGACAGGTCTTGAGTTCATATTTTCAGACGATATCGAAGACATCGCGGAGGAATTATGATTTCTTTATTCATGTTGCAATACTACCATGCGATTATGAAGTCATGGAGACTCCAAGGAAGAGTGTTGAAAAACACCTAGCTTTCCAAAGGCTAACTCCGGTTCACCTGTGATCATATACTGAGGATATCCGAACACAGATAAACTAAGCACCCAGTCATCACTTCTTTCAAACAAACCATTTCAAGGATAAGGGAAGACACCAGATAGGCACGCTCATACGAAGATCGACCGTACGCCCAAACACACCACCACACTAGGCCACCCGAAATTGGTACACCTATGGGCTGTGCGCAATCTTCGACTGCATCGCCGCCAGAGCGTCCGAGCACACCTTAGAATGCCTTCCCCTGTGCGCCACGGCGCACTCTCCCCCGCTCAGCGCGGCCCCCAGCCTCCCGTACCCCCCCACGCCGTGGGCCACGCACCTCCCCATCCCCATTATCGTCATGTCCTCGAAGACGCTCATGAAGCCGTCGGCCTCTCGGTTGCCGGAGAAGGCCACGTGGAGGTTCTCGTTGGAGTAGTCGCGGGCCACGAGCTTTACCACCAGTGGATGCTTCTTGTGTTTGGTCGCGTCGATGTAGTGCTGGGCGAAGTGTGACTCCTCGAGCAGGTAGCCGACCGTGTCGTTGTTGTCCGAGGAAACGTATATTGTCGAGTTTGGATGCAGCTCCGCCGCGCAGTTGACCGCGTTCGTCGCCCATCCTACAATCTGACCTTTGTGCTTTTGGAATGTAAACGTATGCTCGTTGATGCCCTTCACGGGGTACTTTACGCGAAGGTGGACCGAGGAGTATTCTTTCGGGACGAGGTCCAGCCGTTTCATCGTCGCCTCCACTCGTTCCGCCAGCGCCGGCGACGGCGAGAAGAGCAGTCGAAAGATTTCGTGGTATCTGAATCGCATCAAAATGTAATTGACCATTTACCAATAAGCCCCATTCCATGTATGAGTCAAAGCCAGCTAATCGAACAACGAGCATCACAGTCACCAAGTCAATACTCACATCTTGTGTCCCACGACGTCGTTCTCGTACTTTCTAAATATGGGCGCAGCACTGTCCCTCCTTATCGTCGAGACGATCCTCTTCCTGCCATCTGTCTCCTTCCCCTTCAAATTCCAGCTGCCGTCGTTGTTCAAAAAGTCGTACATCTCGCCCTGAAGCGTCCAGTCTATCCCATTTTCCGGGGGGACCAAGAAGTTCTCCAAAGGCGCGGGCTTCTCCCATCTCACTAACAATACGCGATTGGTCTGGTTGGCTACCATTATGTTGTACGGCATGTCCTGCAGCCTGTCGGACGCCCCTCCGCATTTATCAGAAGACAAACATCGCGATATGAGGAATTTCACGTCGGACTGGGTGCCGTTGCGCTTCGCCTGTAAATATTTTTGCCGCTGCTCTTTATGCCATGCAGCGTATTGCTTCACCCAATCTGGAAGTTTCGGATTCTGCAGTATCAAATGTGCCGGCCTGTGTGAAAGCACCGTGTTGCCCGCGCCATCAGTACCGGCCACCTCTGCCTCTTCTCCCACTGCCCACTCATCTGTAACATTCTGCGCTCCGAATAGCGATCCGGACCCGCCCAGAAAAGCCTCCTTCGTCGTCGACAACAGCGTGGCGAAGTCGGAAGATTGGGAGTTGAGGTGGTTGTGCTGCCAGACGAACATGGCCGCGGCGTAGAGGATCAGGGCCACGCCAAACGACCAACGGGCGGCGGCCTGGCATTTCGTTTGTCGGGCCGACGGCGACGACACGCCCGCGCCGCCGCCGCCGGCCAACGCCGACGACGCCCGCCATCAAAACGCGGACCAACCACCATGTGATGGTAGCATAGCATGCCGCAGTAATACCTATCTTAGAGAGCAGCATTCGTTCTTCGACCTCACTTTCCTTGGGAGAACTTGGAACTATCGACCGGGTGTTCAGTAGCAGTCTGACTTGGTGGTCTGAGGTGTTTTCGAGTGAGGGGTCGATAAAAGGCATTTCAACACGCTAGTGCATCAAAACTATCCATAACGCAACAATATATCAATATTATCATGCGGCAACTGAAACATCACGAGCAGAAGCTCCTCCGAAAGGTCAGCCTCTACCAGTGGAAGGGCGACGACAACATCCGGGTGGCGAAGATCCTGCGGCGGTATCACATCCAGAACCGCGAGGATTACGTTGCCTACACGAACGTGTGCGGCCAGGTGACCAAGCTGGCCAACAAGCTGAAGACCCTTCCTGCAGACGACGCGTTCCGCATAGCCATGACGGACCAGCTGCTCGACAAGCTTTACAACATCGGGATACTCACCACGACCAAATCGCTCAAGAAGGCCGAGGAGATAACCGCCTCCTCGTTGTGCAGGAGACGGCTGCCGATAGTCATGGTCCGGATGAAGATGGCGCAGTCTCCAAAAATGGCGATAACGTTCGTCGAGCAGGGACAGGTGCGGGTGGGGCCGAACGTGGTGACGGATCCGGCGTTCCTGGTGACGCGGGGGATGGAGGACTTCGTGACGTGGGTGGACGGGAGCAAGGTTCGGAGGACCGTGCAGAAGTACAATGATAAGCTGGATGATTTCGACATGATGTGATAGAGGGGGGAGATACCAAGAGGAATGTGTCCATAATCGAATGCAACAATTCTCCTTGAATACGACCGATGTCCCACGGAACAGTTTGCCAATTCATTTTGTGTACGACGGAACAGTTTGCCAATTCTTTCATTTGTCTTGAATGTCGAGAAGAACACTCTTAGACTCTGGACAGTTATCCGAGGAATGTTTTGAAATGCAAACACACGAGACTCTTCTAGAAACGAGTACAAAACAGGCTCATGCTTACGCTCTATCCGTGTTAGATTTTCAGGGGAAGATCTTCCCACTGCCCCCTTTTTATATCGTTTACGCTCGAGCAGTAGATCTAATCTACCATCCGAGGTCTCCCTATTCAGTGTCAGGACCCAGGGCGCCTTTTGGTCACTTATTCTACCCCCTGCAATAGAGCTTCTGCAGCACAGAAGAAGTCCTGAAGGGAATGAATCTCCATCCGGGATGCCTCCGCAAGCACGGACCCGGGTTTGGGGATTCCTCTGTCACTCGATCCATACCCCTTGACTACCATCATCTTTCCACGGCGGTAGCTGATCCACAGGTGACGTTTGTCGAGGTACGCCTTCGCGCAGAGGGGGAACGCCTGCTCCACGTTCGCGTCCTTCACGGCATCCATGTTCTCTTCCGTGACGCGCACGACCACCTCCTTCGGTCCCATCATACGCCACATGACGCTCTCGGGGTGTCCACCCATGGCCGACAAGGGCATACCTGCTCCAATACCATGATCCGTGCAGTACTGTTCAAATTCGTCCAATTCTTCCTTGTAGATCTTGTACTTGTCCTCGTCCTTGTCCTTCATGGTCTTGGGGAACGTCATTCTGGAAAAGGCATCGGCTCGAGTGTCATACGGAGGTTGGCGCTTTCCGGCCTCGTTGAAGGCCACCAAGAGCTCCTTGAAGGAGCCAAACTTGTGGGGCATGAATACCACGTCGCTCATGGCATTGGGCCCGGCCTCGACGGCCCCGCCGCAGTTCTTACCGCACGGAAACGGGAGGATCCACTGCGCCACCGAGTTCTCCCCGAATAAAAGAGCGTTCGCGCGAGGGAACACCTCGTTCAGGTCGGGACTTCCCGCGGGCGGGGCGTACCCTGCAAAGTCCCCGGATTGCTGAACACGCCGCGGCACCTGCGCGTCGCTCGGGATGTGCTCAACGGAGAGGAAGCGCACCGTAAAATTAGTGGTCGAGCCCATGTCGTACGTGATGCCAAGCACGGACCCGGGGATGAGAGAAAGTTCTCGCAGCGCCACCGCACTAACGTCTCGTCCGCCATCGTAATCGTTCGGACCCGTAAAGGTCTCGCCACCGACGTCGACATACCAGAGGTGATCAAAGACGCCGCCGTCGCCGTCTCGTGCTTCGTCGAGCCACTCGTTGCATATGATGTTCATAAAATCCAGGATCGAGTTGCCCGGACGAAGGTCGAAGACCAAGTCTTCGTGGGGAACTTCAAAGCGGTACACTCCCTGAGTTGCCATGATGTTCGGTCGATGTTGTTCTGATTTTTTATGTTGCCGTGTCGTGAAGCCGTGGGCGTGTTGTGAAGCCGTGGTGAAGCCGCGAACCGTGAAGCAGTGAAGCAAAACATCTGTTGATCTGCGGGAGCAATGACAATGCGGAGTAATAGGGATAACGAAATGAAATATATCCATGATGAGATCTAAGTTGAGTTATAGGCGAGATCGCCCCATCATGGGAA
>JALLOV010001679.1:0-10776 GCA_036939655.1 Thalassiosira allenii | reverse complement strand
ACATTTACTTTTGATTTTTATCACTCATTACACTGCTACTAATTATCCCGCCTACCCCATCACCATCCCCGCCCCCAACCACCAGTTCACAGCTCACACCCCCTCAACTTGAGTAGCCTCACTGCCCTCTCCGTCAGAAGGTGGGAGCGCAGGCAATTCAGGGAAGGAAAAATCTGGCAGCTCGTCCATCAGGACGTCCGCCTCGTTCACTGTCGTGTTCACATCTGGGGTCTCGTTTGACCTCTTGCGCTTCTTGTAGGACTTCCTGTGGTGCTTGGACTCGTAGTCGCGCCAGTGCTCCACCAGTGCAGTCATGAAGTCCACGCTTGTATAGAGGCGGCCGTACTCCGTCACCAGTGTCTTGAAGTACTGGCGCCCCTCGTCACTCCAGGCGTTGCCAAACCTGGCAATCTTGCCAGTCTTGTGGTACTTGGGCTTGGCCTTGGGTTCCTGATCCTCGGTTCCCAGCACTTTCCTGTCCCACACACCCATCATGGCCTCGTAGATGAGCGTGACGTGGGCAAAGTCACCAGGCTTGAGTTTGTGGATGACCGTCTTGTTGCGGTTCTGCCTCTTCCACTCATTGAGCACGTCCCCGTTGAGGTTGTGGCGGATGTACTTGTCAATGCCCCGCAGGAACTCCTCCAGGTCTTCGTAGGTGGGCAGGCCGTCGCGCTCGCAGTCCCAGTTGCGGATGTTCATGAAGATCTTCCCCCCGGCATCAACGGTAATGAGGCTCTTGGCGTTGCTGTCCGCTGCGAAAGTGAGATAACATCAGATTAATTGTGGTGAGGACGCAGGCCATAAGAGTAACAGACAATATCAAACCCAAAGCACTCTGTATGGTACCTATGTACTGCTTCTTTATCGCCTGGATCAGGTTGGACCTGGTGTAGGAGTACTTGTCGTTCACAGCACGCACGAGAACAGTCTCCCAGTACTCCTGCGGATCCACTCCGGTCGGCAGGGCGATGCCGCTTGTTATGATTTCCTGGGCGACGCTCCGTTCGTTCTCGCTCCACAAGTACCACTTGCGAGGGGGGATTGGCAGCTTGGAGTACATCTCCGTGTCGATCTTGTTGTTTGCCATGACGACGTTGTTCTTGTCGGTCTGCGGCATGTTCTTCTTGGCGTAGCGCGTCTTGTTCTTGGATCCTTCTCCGCGAGCCATGCCCAACGCCGACGCAGTGAGCTCCTTGTTCCTCGTCAATACCTCGTTGTACGCCCGTTGTAGCTGTACCACGTCGACCCCGTGGGGGTTCCTCGGCGGCTGGCGATGCCCCGCACCCTGATGATGGCTCGCCCCAAGGGCAATCGCGATGCGTTCGTCTGTGTTCATGGTTGGATGATGAGGTGATATGCAACGGTGGATGTGCTTGGTTCGACGATGATGAATGAAAAATGAGTGAAATGAGGCAAGTCTGATGCTCTTTGAAACGCCAAGACCAGACGTTGGCTTTTTTTCAACCCGCTTGAACCGACACTTACTGATTCCTACGTCAATCCTACGGGATGAAAACTTGGCGCGGCTATTTACGGGCAACCGTCGTATTGTTGTTCGCGTATCCAACAATACGGTTAAAAAACCCGTATCGTACATAAATCCGACCTGACTCATTTTTAGGCGCGCCGACAATGACAACCCCCCGCCCGCCGCGCTCATCTTGTGTTACCTCATCACTTTTCGATAATCACTATCACCATGAACGAGCCGCTACCCCAATGCCCGCGGTGCAAGAAGTACGATGAACGATGGACCCACCATCACACCCTCCAACAGCACCTACGATTCTGCACGGGCCCGACCCTCTTCGACCAGTTCGATGTTGGGCGCGAGAACAACAAGCGCTTGCGATCGGAGATCTCGACGACGCAGCCGACCGGCAACCAGATGCTACGTCTATTTGATATCGAAACGCACACGGCGCACAGTAGCGGGTTGGATCGCGCCGTCAACCCGCTGGCGTATATGCCGTCACTTGGCGAGCTAGCGGCGCCGTGGAACGCAGGCGACGATGGTTATGACTTTTTTGGCACCGGTGGGTTTGATGATGACTACGAAGCGGATGCAGACCCCGCGGCGGATAATTCTGCTGATCAGGATCAAAACCCCGACGCAGAGCAAAATGAAACCGAGGCAGACGTCGTTGCACCAAGCGAACACATAACCGTTGAAACGCGTGTCGTCAACGGCGAGGAAGTCAATATCGAAAAAAGCCAGTTCCTTAGCAATGTTGGCAACATGCCTCGCAGCATTGTGTATCAACTTCATCTTATGCACGTCCTTAACAGTCATCGGAGGATCGACCTCAATCTGTTTGGAGAGATCAATGACTGTGTTANCAACGGCGAGGAAGTGAATATCGAAAAAAGCCAGTTCCTTAGCAATGTTGGCAACATGCCTCGCAGCATTGTGTATCAACTTCATCTTATGCACGTCCTTAACAGTCATCGGAGGATCGACCTCAATCTGTTTGGAGAGATCAATGACTGTGTTACATACCATGCGCGAGAGAAGGGCGTAAAGTTCGAGTCTGACAAATTTTTCAGCCGTGATGAGCTCGTGAGAATTTCCACTGAGGTCTACGGATTGCACGGAATGAAACCGAAGATGAACAGAGTCAAGCTCTCTGATGGCGGAGAGGCCGTGGTTCCGACATTTGACGTGAAGACGATGCTCTTGTCCATCCTAAATGACAAATCAAAAATGATTATCGATAATATCGCTCCAAACTATCACCTGTTCTCAGGACGGCCCATCGACCCAAGCACGGACCTCGGAGAAATCCATACAGGATGGGCATGGGAGGAAGCGAGAGCGCACCACTGCGGTGATCAAGAGAACATTCTACCACTTGGGTTGGTGTGCTTCTACGACAAGACGCACTCGGACCTGTTTGGATCGTTGGCCTGTGCTCCTTTTATCGCCGTGCCTACTTTCTTCAACATCGATTGTCGTTGCAATACGGATTTTTGGGTAACACTTGGATATGTTCCCAATCTCGGATACGGAAAAGGAAAGGCGAATCAACAGGAAAGCCGAGAGAAGCTCCAGGATCAGCATAACTGCCTCAAGGTGATTACCGACCAAATTGCCGAGCTGCGTGACAAGGGGTACTTCTGGACGGAAGTTATGGGCAAAGTAGTCAAGGTTGTTGTATGGGTTCACATTATCACCGGCGACACTTCGGGACACAATGAATTGTGCCAGAAGTACAACTCCAACGGGAACACCGCGTGCCCCTACCGTTGCTGCAGGTGTAACATGTCGAATCTTTCCGACTCATACGCCACCTGCGAACTTGTTACGATGGAACTCTTTGAAGAGTACCAAAGGGAGGGGCGCCTATCTGAATTGTCCATGCACGATATCAATAACGCGTTCGCCGACGTCCCTATATCTGACATCGTCCGCGGCATATTTGGAATTGTGCCGGCAGAAACGTTGCATGTACTGGGGACGGGAATCATCAAGTACATCTTCAAGGCGATAGTTCAGCTTATTGGACCGAACCAATCAAAAATGAGAGAGAAAGATCTCTTTGACACGCTTCACGAAAACCTGGTCCGTGATGCAGCAAGGCAGAGCGAGCGTGACTTCCCTCGGATCACTATTCCACGGGGCGGTTTCGGTGATGGCACAAAAATGACGGGTGGCGAGGCGTTTGGAAACCTTCTCATCCAGCTTTGCGTGTCCTACACCGATTCAGGCATTGCACTTCTCAAGGACGGCATGACCACCAAGCGCATCTCGCAACGTGACTACAGACACTGCATCAAACTCCTCCTAGCATTTGACCGTTGGTGCAACCAGACAAACCCAAGAGACGAGGTGGAAAGTGCGTTTCCTGTTCTAGAAGAGCTGATCGACCTCATTAAGAGGTGTTTTCCTCGTGACGACGGCAACGGTTGGAATATTCCCAAGATTCATTCCTTAGCCAAGATGATCTACTATATGTTGAAGTTCGGAAGCGCCAAGGGAATCTCGGGTCAGACTGGCGAGCGGGCTCTTAAGGAAATTGTGAAAGACCTCTCCGAACAAACGCAGCGCCGTCCCAATGTGTATTGCGAGCAGGTTGCAACACGCAACTATGAGTATCAAGTGCTCGAGTACGCGTTTCGGGACCTTGTGCCTAAACTTGGACTGGATTGGGACTTAGTTCACAACACCGACTTCGACCGCCTTGACGGGTCAGGCAAATTTTCCATGACTTTTTTGGCGTGTGACCGTTACGAGAGGGGAAACACGAGGGTCACCTGGCTTGAAAGGAGTAAGAACCAGTTGGAAATTGGAGTGTCCAGGAAGTTTAGGTACGCTATCCGGAAATTTGCGTGTGACAATGGCTGGATGGGTCAGTTTGAGGTAGAGGGATACACGCGCTTTTCGATGTGCACCCCTGAGCTCGACGAACCAGTACATTTTCACGCCACCGAATACCTCATTGGTGGTGCATGGTACGACCATGCCATGATTCAATACGGCGCCGACGATGAAGACCAGGCGGATACTGTTTGTCCAGCCAGGGTGTACGGATTTTTCCGGTATACCTCTCCTGGTGTACCAACTCCGCATCTAGTTGAGGAGGAAGGTCTCACCCAAGAGACGATAGAAGAAAGATTTGCTAGCGACGATAACATTTATGCGGTGATTCACGCTGCGTCGGATTATTTGCCTTGGAGCAAACTCGACGAAGAGTTTGTGTGTCCTTTCAAGTTCGGAGCTTCCGAGGACTGTTTGCAAATTGTCAAGGTCAAGTCCATAATCTCGCCCCTATTTGCTTTTGCAAACTACGGTGGCAAAGGTGCGGCGAACAAGGACAAGTGGTTTTGTGTCCTCCCGCGTCGAAGGTGGGCACAGTACTTCAGTAGAAGAATCTACTCTCGATAGTGTTTAATGTTTAACAACAAATTTTTTACCTACTGATACTTTCCCGTTTTGAATAGGTGCCCCAATTCCCCGCCCACATCCTCCTCGCCCCAGTCCGTAAAGTTATCAAGCCGCTTACATGCCCTTCTCATATCCTTCGACGGCAATATGCCGTATCCATCAGTCACACAGAGGAATTCAGAGTTGGGGCCGCATGAGAAGTCGAGGTTGTTGATTGTCAAGGGGTACGCTCTATCGTTCTCGAAGTCGATGATCATTTTCTTCCAGATGCCAATCACGTGGTTGAACATCGAATTTGTTATCTTCATGGATACAATGACAGGAAACCTGATTTGAGAAAAGTTGTCCACCATAGATGACAAAGATCTGAATTGTGCAACCTGGAGTGGCTTTGTTGTGTTGCAGTTAAATTTTCGAAGTAGCCACTTGCACTTCTGGAATGCGTCTGTTTTCTGCCCTGCACCCTTCCGAACCTTTTTCGGGAAGGCTTCCATCTCAAGCTCGCGCAGTAAGGAAGCGTCGTCTAAGATAGAGAGACGCTTGAACTCAAGCGCACCTCCGCCTGCCCGCATGAGATGTAGTATGTTGCTCAAACATCCCTCGAGACAGTGTTTCTGCGGGTTGTCGGCGCTCCACCATATGTTGAAATGCCTGTCGTCTGCAGGATTTGACCATGAGTCGGGGAATTGACCGACGAGACGTTGGGGGGCTCTCTCATATTGTGGGGCTCTATCTTGCGCCAGGTCCTGCTGGTGATTAACCCCCTGGGGGTCATGCGGATCTCGTGATTTTGTCGTGGCACCATCTCCCAGTGTGAGAACTCGATGGCTGCACACATTTGAGAGCAATGTATATGGCAATATCACCCAGCGCTCCCCACTGAAGTCCTGAATAATGTCAGAAGCCTTGATATAGACAACCCTTGATGACTTGGTGCCAGTTCTGCCAGTGGTTTCCAGTCGCGCTCGGAATATACATTCACCCGTACGCGCATCTTTCCTCCAAAGTTGGATGTCAATGATGTCGCACCTCTCCATCTCTGCGATATGTTTCTTCAAGGGATCGACATACGCTTCCAATGAGTTCCAGTTGTTTCGGCGCCACTGTTTGACGACATCGAAGGGAAAAGACATGACTAAGTCCTGACTGCACGGGAATGTTTCCGTCTCCAGCAACTCCTTGTGGCGCGTTTGCAGATATGTGTTTTTTTCCGCCAGAGCTGGCATGTCGTCGCATCGAAACTCGTAGATCCTCTCTCCCGAACGACCCTCTTGCCTGAACCTCATGTGAGTTATGGTGCGTAAAATGAAGTTGTCCTCTCGTACCTCACGCGGTGTTGCTGAGCGTTGCTTCTTCTCGGGTGGGTTCTCAGCAAACCACTGCCTCGCCTCCGTAGTATCCCAGCCTTCTCCCAGTTCCGATAGGGGAACTGGAGAATCGACATGAATCTTTTCTTGGACGGGTCGATGAGAATAGCAGTCCTTGATGGATACTGTCACGTTAATGTTTTGTAGTTTGCAAATGAAGTCCTCCGGGGCAGTGACTGGGGTCTGGTCGGGCTTGAACCCGAAGAACTCTCGAAAGACCTCGTTGATGGAGTCGGAAAGATCTTCAGCCCCAGGGTCCATCTCCTGTATGACCCACAACACGTTGTTAGCAAACATCCTGTTGAGCAGCGTAACTTTTCTCCGATAAAAGCGTATTCCACCAATGGCGTCAGGCGTTCCGTGCACGCCGTGTTTAACAACCGCCTTCACGGCCGCGTCCGCATTGTCTTCTCCTGCGCAGAGAAGCCCCCAACTACCACCTCCTTGAATCGAAGAGTGATCAACGTCAGTGTCAGAATAGTAATCGACAACATGAGCCATCCTCTCGAAGAAAACTTTCAGAAGGGATTGGGTCTGCAGTAGACGATCCGACATGACAGTGTTGTCGGCAGTGAAGTTGGCGTCAATGTTAACTGCCTCCTGAAAAGCCGTGAGATGAATCAGGTTTTCCTCCACAGGCTTCAAATGCCCTTCCTCGAGGAAGTCTAAACAGTGATGTCCGAAACGACATAAGTTGTCTTCATTGAACGCCGGTTCACCTTGGGCTGCACGTCGTGGACTCGCATCAAGTGTAAAAACCTGGTTATACGCTTCCTCCGACGAGAACAGCGGCGCGAGTGCGGCGTAAACGTGTTTCGACTTGTGTTTGTGTGGTTGATTTGGCCAACAATCATAGTGAATTAGAATGTCGACCGGCGCCCGTGCCAGCAGGCCGTCGAACTCGGCGACTCGTCCAAAACCTTGTCGACACTTCCAACAGAACAGTCGGCATTCGTGCTCGTCTCCAGCAAAAGAAGTCCACTCGTTCCCCGGAAGGGGGATGGTAATGCTAATGTCCTGGAGCAGCTCGAGAGTCGTCTCGAGGATATGTAGTTCCCTGGACCCAGATAGGAAGCGCTCAACAATGAGGTGCGTGAAAATACTCAAGCGAAGATGAGTCGACGCGCCGACAGTCCTCACAAATTCTGTGTTCACAATCTCTCGTAGGGTTTCAGCATTGCGCTCGTCTTGGGGAAGAGACTCTATACCCTTGGTCAATAAATCGTTGATTCGCAAAACGCACGACGCCGCCTCGTCGTTGGTGACGTGATTGAATGGACAGGATGTTAACTCCTTGATGGCGTCGATCATGACCTTTTCGAGGAAGCGTTGATTGCCCGGTGGTGGATCTTCAGTCATGGTTATGGAGCTGTAATGCTTCATCCAAATCTGCATGAAGGAGCATTTCGCCATCTCGAGCAACTTCTTACCCGTGATGGCATGTTCGTCTTCCGTTGGTATGTCAATGCTGGGGAATCCCGCGTACTTCAGAGCATGTCTCGCGTGTGAGTCTCTCGATTTAATAGAAAACTCGACTTGGGAATTACCGTGGCGACGCAGTTGCAAGATCTGCACAAGCTGGACAAGTCTCTCTTGCATCGATGAAAAGCACATCTCGCGAGCGACGACCAAACAGCCAAGATCGGTCCTGGTACCCGTGTACCGAAACAACACCATCCCAGCGACATTGAACGCCTGAATGCTTCGCTCTGCGTTGGGCTTTGTGTGAACACTAACGAACCCAAGGAATTCGACATCATCGTGTTCTTCGAGGAAGGTCCTCCCGTATCCAGTTGACTTCGATTCGTTGTTGAGGACAGTGGTTATGACGCGCCACATCATTCCGTCCTTTGGTATTTCCGAGGAGTGCCAAAGCCGCGCAATGATGGGACCTAGTGTTTTGACGTAGTCGACCAGCTCTATGTCGTCGTCTTCGATTCGAACGAAGTCACCTGCTGGAAGGTCCGAAGAGCCAACAAAAATGTCGTCACCTCTCATGAGGGCTGACTGAGACAGTCTCGTTTTGGGGCGATGACGCATAACTTTCTTTGCAAGGCTCTCCATGGGTTTCTTGAGCCAATGTTCTTGGATCTTGGTAAACGTTGTGAAAGCTCTAAAGTGTTCTAGGCGTCTCCCCCCACGGCGCCCCTCCAGTGCCTTCGGGATGACAAATGTGGACTGAGACATAAAATCACTGTTTGTTTTCCCGATATGACCCGTGGCTGGGTTGTGACTAGGTTTCTTGGCTGGCGGAAGAGGTGGCGGATCCTTCGTCTGAAATGACTGCATCCAAAGGTCAGGTTCTTTTTCCGAAACGAGCTTCTGGTTGCGGACTGTCCCATCAACCTCCTTCGAATACTTGAGGACTCTTTTCGGTTTGTCTTCGACATCAATGAAGCGCACATTGAAACTAAATGATTTGGCATATGGTCTTTGGATATCCGCAGCCGAGGATACGCTACCCACGCTCCCAACACTCTCGTCCCATTCGCCGTCGTCGCGGCTGAGACTCGCCTTCTTCCTCCGTGGGCTTTTCCGTCCCGGTTTGGGACGATCACCATCTCCTGCTTCGTCGCCTGGCTTATGTTTCTTGGCTGCTTTCTTTTTGCGAGGCGGAACGTTGCTCTTCTTGGGGGTTGCTTGTTGATCTTCTTCGGCGATATCGTCACCTTCTTCACTGTCCGATGCTAGTTTACGCTTTGGCTTGCGCTGGCTGCTCGACTTGCTCGGTGACTTGGATCTGGTCTTGACACCGCTGGCCTCCTCGGATTTCCCCTCGATCTCTGGGGAGGCCGCGTCAGATTTCCCCTCGGGCAGGGTATCACCCTCGTCGTTGCCGGCCGGGGGTTCTTCCGATTCCACTTCTGGGGCGTGCTCTGCCTCCCCCTCGGCGGCTGCGGGGGCGTCTTCTGGTTCCCCCTCGGGTGCTGCCTTCCCCCGCCTCTTCGTCACGGCTTTCGGCATCGTACGGTCCCAAACTAATCTGCGCCAGCGGTAGATTCAACGCCGCCACCGCTCAGACAGCTATGATCGAGGCCGAGGTACCACCTCGGCGGACGACGCGGAGCCGAAGAGGAGTAGACGGTGCCGAATCTTCGAGCTTGGTCAGCCGACGACCAGTCGCGGGCTCAACCAAAGTTGATCCGAAGATACAATAATTGGCCCCGTTTTGCTGAGATGTAAGCGTACTCAAAGAGCAGGCTCACGAGCAATCAGGCGAGTGGCGACGGGTCGGACGGCTATACCTTTTTGTCGATGTGGCGCAGGTGTTGTCGGGACGACGCGGCGATGACGAACGGACGGATAGGGAGCTCACGTCTCGTGACGGCGGGTGGAGGAGGGAGGGAGGCCGGCGGCTGGTCGGTAGACGTTGGGGCGGCGGGGCGGAGAGCGGCGGGCGGAGCGATGGGGCGACGGGCGGCGAGCGACGGACGGATGTGATTTGATGGATGGCGGATTTGTTTCGGGATGTGGACGGGTTGATTTTGTTGCTGATGAGATGAGAGCGCGGGGAATGATGGGTGGGTGGGACCGGAATGTCGGCGCCGGTGATTTCCGTGTGAAGTGATGGGGGAGGGGGGGAATGAGGTGGGGAAAGATAGTGTGAAAAGGAGCTCATAAGTCGCTTGTGTTTTGTTAGTTGTTTTGCAAGCTAGTAATTGAGAAATCTTTTGAGTGTCAAGGGGATACCTGATCAGCACAGAAGAGAGAGGGGGTTTGGGAGGACACAGTAGGGTACCTACCCAAAGAGTAGGCTGGTGCCGGTCTCGCAGGGGTTGAATGTGCAAAAATATTGTACATTGAGTGGTGTCATGTGGGGCATACACAGGCGTCAGCTCAAATGAGTGACAGAGTGATACATAATAGTGTGTCCTTTTCGGACATGGATGTATGTATTTTTGCTCTTTTGCTGTATGGTACATTGAACTTGTTTGTTTTAGGACATTGATGTGCAACTGTGACACATTGATGTGCAGTTGTGACAATTATGTACGGTTAGGTACATACGTGTATGCTGGTAGGACATAGAGTGATGTCTAAGGGACATTGATGACCTATACTGCACATAGAGGACTCTCTGATGATCCAGGTTTGAGATTCTTGGGATTCTTGACAGATGAGGCAGAAGCCATGGACAAGGAATGCCCCAGGTGGGTCAGAACACTTGTATGGACCCCTGGTAGATGGCTGAGGGTCTCTGAGACTGTGTATTGCCGTCCTTAGGTTGCCACACCCCTTGATGTGTGCTCCAAGAGGCCAACTTGGCAGGTGGCCATCTAGACCCATCAGGGGAGAATATCGGCCCGTGGAGGCAGGGTAAGCGGCAAAAGACGGTGCAGCAGCCCCCAAAACAGTTTGCATGGACCCCATGTAGATTACTGATCACTGCTGCAACTGTCAATGGCCATCCTTATGTCGTCACACCCCACATAGTTAGCTCTGAGGGTACGATTTTGGCAAGATCCAGGTTTGAGATTCTTGGGATTCTTGACAGATGAGGCAGAAGCCATGGACAAGGAA
>JALLOV010001537.1:0-11876 GCA_036939655.1 Thalassiosira allenii | reverse complement strand
CGCCAAAAATCCACGCACCGCCGAACAAAGCTTCCTCTCCTCTCCTCCCCCTCCACTCGCTCGCGTGTGCCCTGCGTGCCCGTGCGTGCCCTCGCTTTGTTGATGCACAAGCCACGTTGCCTCCACAAAAACACGAAGGCAAACCCGCCCGCCCGGCCTCTCCTCACCCTTAACTGGTAGACCAGCAGCTTCAGCTCGAACTCCAAACCATGAACGCTCCCGCCGTCGTCTCCAACGCGCCTCCCGCGGCCGTGATCACCGCGGCCAAGCCCCGCCGATCGAAGCGCCAGCAGGACGCCACGATCGGCACGCGCCGCTCCCAGCGCGCGCTGAAGCGGCGCCACTCCGGGAACGATTCCCGCGTTTACGGCGAGGATTACGGCATCCTCCCCAGCGACTGATCCAAGGTCGCCGCCAGCGCGATACCCGACAGGTGAGATGGTAGTGCTGAAATGTAGCATTGCTTTCCACGTGGTCATTTCGAGTTGCAGTCCATGCACCACATGCATTTCTCTGTTGCAAGGGTCATTGGTCCAGTTAGCCGCTCTAAACCTTGACTCGATTGCCAAACTTGCATGTCTTTGCAGAGTGCCTCTTGGCTTCATCTGTGGGTATCCTGGTAAGTATGTCTGTAGGGTGTCGATGTTATATCTGATGTCCACATTCCACATTATGCTTAGGCACCAAGCTTTGCTGAAGTGCAGAATAATATAACGTAGTACTTACACTGCACATAACTCTTTTCCCTTGCATCCATATTTCTCCACAGTTGGCGCTGGTGGAGAGCTCTACGGTGGATCCATGTTCCATCCGTCGGCGGCCACTGACACGCTCCAAGGCCGGGCTATCCAAAAAATCAACGAAGTATGGGGCATGGAGCACAGAGGATGGGTAAGTGCTCATTGTGTTTGCGGCCAAGCAGCTACACCCTGCAATTCGAAGCTTGAATGGATTAAGATATGAGTGTTCACAGTAGATGTTTCTATCTCCAAACTCTTCTACTCAGGACAATTACAAAAACATAGGCATACCGGTCTGCAAGAAGAAGTACCGTCCGTTCGAGTTCCGCATTAAGAAGAAGAATAAGCTCGGCGGCGTGGAGATTCACACGGTCCGAATGTACGGCTGCTGGGCCCACTCGAACATGAGAAAGAAGGTGATCGAAAGGCACGGCGAACGCAAGGGGTGGGAGCCGTTCGGCCAGTGGAGCCTGGCCAAGGCGAAGGCCGCCGCCCGGAAGGAGACGCAGCGCCTGAATGCGGAATTGAACAACTCTTCTTCGTGCCTGAGTGATGTTTCTTCTGCGTCGACGTCATCTGGGTACGAATCTTCTCGCTCATCCTCGTCCTCTTCTGATGACGATAGCAGTATTCAACTTTGTACTGTGATAAAGGAGACGAAGCAGCAGCAACCTTGGGAAACTTTGTGCTCGAATGGAACTTGCAACTGGAAGATCAGAGGCAAGTTCGATGATATCTATCGAAGAGGAACGCTTGCACAGTGTTGAGGAATAGGGAAGGGTGATGCTATGATGTCACTTGCTCTGAGATAATTTCGAGGGAGGTCATGCCGACGTGATGTGTGATGGTACAGTCGTTCAGAATGACTCCAAGGGTTTTGATCGCGATGTCCCTTGGATGATATTGAACTCTGTGCTTCAGGAAACATATCACATTGATTGGCAAGATTGGCAAGGCATGCAGCAACATGAAAGCAAAACTGAGTTTCTTTGGATGACTCTTGCATCATTTTGAGACGAAATGTGTGAGATGAAAATGAGAAACGTTGGAGCTAGGCCTTCATGTACATGCATCGCTATGTTTCTCAGATATGGTACCATGAGGACCTAGAGCTGGCATTTCAAATCTTGTTTAGGAGCAGTAACAGCCGATTACTCGATTGATATCATCGTATTGATAGCCAGATTTTCAAGTTGCAAAAGAGAGCACTACCTCGCGCCACCCCAGAAGATGGACAGCTTCAACTAAGACGAGTCCAAACAACCATACAAGATCCATCCAGAGAGATGGCGAACAGTGCACCCAACCCAGTGCACACGCAAAGCCTGTGACCCCCAGCAAGACCTTCCACCCTCCCCTCCACTTCTTCACCTTCACTTCACTGTTCACTCACACTGCGCGCACTACATCAAGTCTTTGTGGTTCACATAACAGGTTCACGCTCGCACAGGCTACAGACAGGATGTGTGTGGGGCAGGGAGCGAATGACGTCATTCGCTCTCTGGGCTCGTCCGCTCCATCCCGCCCCGGCCTTGTTCATCTCCTTCCCGAAGCCCGAATTCGGCGAATATACTTGGTATGATTTCACATGAGGAATTCGCCGATAGAGTTCCACAACTCCACAACGCCATCAACCCATCAAAATGGCGGGACGCCGGGAACCCCACATCAAAAGCAGGCGATCGAAGCAGCAGGAAAATCCCGGCAGGCAAACGCACGGAGTGACCATGGCGATGGCGAAGGGGCCGCCGTTCTAGCGCGAATCTCGGCCATAAAATATTCAGAGAGACGTGCGTTAGCAGCGGCGGAGAAGGGAGAAGGGGGTGGCCGGCCTGGAGAGAGAGGACCTCGTTGAAATCGAGAGCGGGGGGCGATCCGCTGCAAATTGCAATCGAGCTTGCTTGAGCGGCGGGGTACGGGTGCGAGCTGTGCTGAAGAATCGAGGCGGAGGAAGGCAACAATGGTACAATCGACGCCCAGACGGCGTGCTCGTCTCTCGGTAGCGGCCGTCGCGGCCCTGTCGATGGCCGTGACGGTCGATGCGCTGTCGGTGTCCCAAAATAGACTCGGTGCATCAGTTGTGAGCAACAGCCTGACCCCTCATGGACCTGCCTGGATGCCTCGACCTGCGTACCAAAGGAGGACGCAGCTTTCAATGTCGGCGGCGTCTTCCGGCGGCAGCGACGAAAGATCCGGACCGGGCATCCGACGGAGGGTGCGGTCGACGCTCGGCAGGATCTCGCAGAAAGTTCGTGGTGATAGAACGTCGAAGAGGGAAATGTTCAGGGCGAAGTTCGTCAGCCTGGCCATGGCGTTCTCGGCTCTCTTCTTCATCTCCACTGGGAGACACGCAGACTTGATGAATCCATCGGGCTCGTCTTCTTCTGCGGTCTCTGCATCGTCGGTGGTGGCACGAGGAGGCACGGCTGCCGATACCCTTGCGTCAAAGTCGGGCATACTCGGCTCCATAGTCAACAGGGCCATACACCGAAGCAGCTCTCGATCCCAGCAGCCGCCCATCTCGCCCGTGGACCGGACGATAGTGAACCAGTGGGACGAGGTCTCCCGCGGCGGAGCGGCGGCCAAGCACGGCCACACGGCCGTGGAGGAGGTGGCAACCCAGACCCGCAAAACTTTCCGCGACGCCCTCTCCGACCTGAACGCGTACATGAAGGGACCCAAGAGCGACACCCTCTTCTTACTCTTCGCGACCGCGCTCATCACGCCGCTGTGCAAGATGGCCGGCACGTCACCCATATTGGGCTTCTTGGCGAGCGGGATGCTATTGGGACCGAACGGCTTCGGGGTCATTTCCGGCATACACACCACGGAAACTCTTGCGGAGTTGGGCATTGTATTCTTCCTCTTCGAGATGGGGATCGAATTGAGCGTCGAGCGGCTCAAGAGCATGAAGAAGGACGTGTTCGGACTGGGTCTGAGCCAGTACACGCTGACGGCCGTGGTTTTGGGGCTGGCCGCCAAGGTCTTTGGTGGGCTGAGTGGTCCAGCTGCAGTCGTGGTCGGAGGTGCGCTGAGCCTCAGCAGCTCGGCCTTCGTACTCCAGCTCATCAAGGACAAGAAGGAGCTCGCGACCCGATTCGGCAAGGCGAGCTTCGGTGTCCTCCTACTGCAGGACCTCGCCGTGGTGCCTTTGCTCGTGGCAACGCCCATACTTGCGGGCAGCGGCAGCCTCGCCTCCGCCCTTGGCGGGGCCGTGGTCAAGGCCGCAATGGCGCTCAGCGGCATCGCGTTGGCCGGGCGCTTCGCGCTCAATCCGCTCTTCAAGACGGTCGCGGCGGCCAACTCCCAGGAGGCCTTCCTTGGCGTGATACTGCTCACGGCGCTGGGGATGTCGTTCCTCACTGAAGGATTGGGATTGAGCAACACGCTGGGCGCATTTCTGGCTGGCGTGCTGCTTTCGGAGACGAAGTACAGGTACCAGGTGGAGGCGGATATAGCTCCCTTCAGGGGGATACTTCTGGGGCTGTTCTTCGTGACGGTCGGCTTCGAGATCGACGTCGGCCTCATCGCCAACAACTTTGGAGTGGTCTCGGCGATCGTGGCCGGCATACTCGGATTGAAGGCCGGGATTCTGACGTTGTTGAGCAAGGCGTTCGGGCTGAGCACGTCGACGGCCATGCGGACGGGACTGATACTGAGCCAGGGCGGAGAATTCGCCTTCGTGGCGTTCGGCCTCGCGAGGAGTCTCGGCATCCTGGACCCGGCCACGACCAAGATGTTGCTAACAAGCGTTTCACTAACTATGGCTCTGACCCCCTTCCTGGACGAGATGGGCGGAAAGATCGCCAAAAAGCTGGAGGAGGGCGCCGACTTCACGCACTACATGGGCCAGGACGAGGAGGCCATGGAAATCACCGACGAGGACTCCAGCTCCGGCTTCGTGGCGGTGGTCGGGTACGGCGTCGTCGGGAAGGTCGTGTGCGACCTCCTGGACAGGAAGCTCATCAAGTACGTCGGCATGGAGAAGGACCCGAAGAAGGCCATCGAGGCGAGGAACAAGGGCCTGCCCGTCTTCTTCGGCGACGTGGGACGGCAGGAGGTGGCCGAGGCCTTCAACGTCGGCAAGGCCAAGGCGGTCATCGTCACCATATCGGACAAGGCCGAGGCGACGAGGGCCGTGATCGCGTTGAGGAGGATGTACCCCGACAAGCCCATCTTCGCCCGCGCGAAGGACGCCGACCACGCCAAGCGCCTGCAGACGACGTTGGACGTGGCGGCCATGGTGCCGATACTGCCGGAGGACAACCTGCTCCTTACCCTGCCGTTCGGAGGTGCCGTACTGCGCAGCCTGGGAGCCCCGGCCGAGGAGGTCAACTACATCCTGGCCGAGAAGAGGAGGGAGGTGCTGAGCGGCAAGGAGCTCGAGAAGTTCGAGGAGGAGACCGTCCTGGCCCAGTTGGGAGTGGAGAAGCCGGAGGAAAAGGATGAGGAAGAGGACGCGGGCGAGGATGAAATCACAGTCGAGGCTGTTTCGGTCACTGAGCAGCCAGAGGGAAGCATGGTATATGAGAAGGTTGCCAAGGAGGACGCTGAGGTTGCGTCGACAGAGGTGAAACCGAAAGAAGCCGAGGAGATGAAGCCTTTGTTGAAGCAAGTGGTCGAGGCCAACTTGGCGCCGGAACCCAAGAAAACGGCTGTCGAAAAGGATGTCGAGGTAGAATCAGAAGAAGTGGAAGCCGAAACCAATAGTGAGGCAGACTTCGAGGTCAGGGAGAAGGTGGACGCACCATAACTAATAAGGAGTTCGCTAGTATCTAGAATAAGAAAGTTGAAACAGAAGTGCAATACTCCACCTATCAAAAGTGAGAGGCCCCACACTCGGTGATATCTCTTTATTGTCTCGTCGTCCAGAAAACACCTACAACTTATTAAACAAACTGTCATCCTCACTCTCCGGTCGAAGCGCAGAATCAGAGGGAGTAGTCGAAGCTGAAGTGGAAATCAGTACATAGTGAGGTAAACTTTGAGCTCGGGGAGAAAGTGGACGCACCATGAAGGTATCTTGTGTGGTCACTTCTCATTGCTACTTGCCTGCTTCAACACTGAATGATGATTTCAGATTACTTTCACTTATTTTCACTTTCACTTGAGATTTCTAGATCTGCACACTCTCTCTAGATCTGCACATTCACATACCATACTACTCACTTTTCCTTCGCCTCGACACGATCCTAAACACAATTGCCTGTCTCCATTTTGATACACCCACAGGCAGGTATTTCTGACAACAACGAACAACATGGGCTTTTCCCCAACGAAACACACCACTCTGACACAACTACAGCATGCTGGTTCTCGTACCTCGGTGGTCGGTATTTGCCAATGTGGTCTTCTTGCCCAAGGGCAACGTCGGCATTGGAGGGTCTTTGCCTTCCGAGAATCCCAGACTTGTCACAAGAACATCACACGAGATAGATACGGGAAATCAGAGAATATATCGCAGAATCAGTAGGAGAATGGCGTTTCGGATAGTGGTCAGTCTGGGACTAACATCTTGTGGCAATGTCACTGTCTGAAGGAGCAACTCTAACACTTCCCGTCCAAAATCGCCGTTCCAAACTGATTCAAGAAAGACTTCGTCATCATGTATCTCTGGCATGGCATTGTACCTTGCCACCACGTCAGTTAGATCATACGAAACATTTCGAACGACCCTGCAAATTGGCCCAGAGTGACCATTTCTGCCTCTGAATGACTGTTCATATTCATCACGTTCGTTACCATCTGGATCCCACCTAAGAGAGGACCCTAACGCCCCCCCACGAGTTACACTTTAACTCTTACCAATCACACGATTGTGTAGTTCGTTTGATGCGCCACGTTGGCTATTGACTTCCGTACTCAAGTCTTGGACGCGCAGATTTAGTCTTCCAACGATTGAGGCAACACCACCGAAGTTTGCGGCGCCTTTTCGTTCTTCTCTTTTCCTCTTACTGTAGACGACACCCATAACGATGATAATCGGGGCAAATTTGATGACCAGAGAATACATTGTTTCTGTGGCTTGCTGGAGGACTCCCCTGGGGTCAAACCCCGTCAGAATCCTAAGTGACTTTGTAGTGGATTTGAGGAGGTCGTCAGGGAAAGCATTGGTATCGCGCAAGTTGTTGATGGCCATGGGACTTTCTCGGATTGCTAATGTGACATTTTGCCCTTCATCATCATTGATGTTAAGACCCGCATCGCCCCGCTCCGCCAATTCGTCCTCCTCGTCCTGCTCCCCACGCGCCTGCATCTCAGCACCTCCCACCGATTCATCGTCAAATCCATCGTTGTCGTCCTCGTCGGTGTAGTCCTCGTCGTTCTCCTCGTAGGTGGAGACGCTCTTGTCGTCGTCTTCCTCGTCCACGGCGGGTAATGGGCGGATCAGCCTATCACACCAAGTTAGTAGCGCCGGACATCTCGGGATCCGTAGGAGATACGATAGGGAACCCCATACCCTATCGAACGCCCTGCTTCTCGCGAGTTCGATGCCGGTCTTTAACAGTCCTGCAATCGACGTGGGAAGGCGCAATTGCCGATCNGCGAGTTCGATGCCGGTCTTTAACAGTCCTGCAATCGACGTGGGAAGGCGCAATTGCCGATCTCCGCTGGTCGAAGTGGCGAGGTTGGGGCAGTTTTGTGGTCGCGTTCTGGTCTTGGATCGGCGGCCGGCCCGTAGAAGTACGGTAAAAAATAATAGCGCGCCAAAATATACATACATCCATGGTATACATAATGGAGACATCGCGTAGATAGAGGACGATTTTTATGACATTGTTTACACAACTGTTAAATTACAGAATGCTACTCGGCTTCGAACGGCGATTCCAACGGTGGTCTCGGCGTCTCGAACGGACATCGAGAAGCCCATTTGTCCAAATCGTGATAGGCCGATCCGCCCATTACCCCGCCATGATGGTGGAGCAGTTTACCTCCAAGATCCAAGATCAAAGATGGACCCGAGAGCTGGGGGAGTAGCTGGTGTTTTCCCGCAAGATACAATACGAATTCCTTCATTAGTCTGTACGTGGGAATTAAAGATCCCTTTTTCCAAAGCTCCAAGCTCCAAGCACTCTCGTCTCTCGTCGCTCGCGATCATCGTGGGCTGCAAACGAAAACGGGAGCCCTCTCTCTAGATTCTTTGGCGCCCAGCGCGATGCGCAGGCGTCACGCCGTCGGCCCCAGATATACGTATTGAAAACGTGTCGCGCTCGCTGGTGCCAGGCGGGCGCGTGCTGCTACAATAGTGCTATTATCTCTCGTGCTCGGATTGGTCGGAAGATCTTGGAAACATGAATCGCAACAAAGGCAACAGATTGCTAGTCCTATCGGTCGTTCTCCTCGGAGCCCTGATTGCCGCCGGCGCCGACGGCGAATCGTCCGACGATTCGGCGGACGATTCGTCAGAAGTCGAGGACGTAACGTCAGAAGAGTGCTCCATCTACATGTGTCCCAGCTTAACGAAGGAGGCGGCGCAGCAGGGGTACGGCCTGGGCCTGTACACCGGCGAGGTGATCCTGGAGGGACAGGTGGGACACCACCTCCAGGAGGTCCTGCTCCCGCTGTACGATTCGGCGACCGTCGACGCCGACCACCCGCCGCTGCGGGAGTACCTCTGGCCGGGGAACACGCTGCCCGAGCTGGCGTTCGTGAGCAGCGCCGCCCGCGACGCCCCGTGGTTCAGCCCGGGCCTGTCCTCCGTCGCCCCGTGCTCGTCCGACGACTTCAACCTGAGGTTGAGCGGGCCGGGATCGTTCGCGGGATTGCACATCAGCTCCAGCAGGGGCAACTTGCTGGAGGACGACGACACGCCGCCGCGGACGGATCCGAGGGCCGGGAGCTATTCGTACCATCATCGGCTGTCGTACGAGGCCACGAGAAATATCATGCCCGGGGAGGAACTCATCTTGGAGGTGAGTAGTGTGCTATTTTGCGATCAACTGTGTCCGTGATAGGTTGTGAACATACTATTTATCTATTCTTCTTTTTCTTTCAGTGCATTTACAACGAGGAAGACGACTTGGAGGACGCACAACTCACCAGAAAGTTCGACGATTCGAGTTGCGTTTGCATGGACAACATAAAGAGCGGCACATCGAAGGTTGGAGGACACGGATTGTTCGCTCGCCAGCGCACGACGAAGGGAGAACGCATCACTTCTTCTCCTCTGGTTCCCGTTCACAGGAAAGAGATGTGCGGGGACGGCACCGGTAATACAGCACCTGCCGGTTACAACAAGTATCAGCTCATGCTCAATTATGCCTACGGCCACCCAGAGTCGGATCTGTTGTTGCTGCCGTACGGTCCGTTTGTCAATTACATCAATCATCCCCCCCGGGGCAAAGAAGCGAATGCCATCATCAAGTGGCATTCTGCCGAGAACAAGGACGTCTCCAGACGACAGCAATACCACCATCCTGAATTGTTCGACATGGATGCCGACGAGGTGTCGGTAACGCACGGAAAGGGACTGATGATCGACGTAGTCGCGCTTGATGACATCGGAATAGGCGAAGAGATCTATATCGACTACGGAGACGAATGGGCGCGGGCGTGGGATGATCACGTGAAAAGGTGGAAGGCGCCGCCGGGTGCTTCGTCGTATCAGTCTGCAGACAAATGGTACAACTCGCAAGATGAGTCTCACAAGCATGCGAATGATGGTTACCCTGACAATCTGCAGACGATATGTTACTACGATGGCGACGCAAAGGTTTTACGAGTAGACTGGGAAAACAAGACTTTGTATACGAGGTGGCAAGATGACGACCTCCCGCACGAGTGCCTTCGACCTTGCAAAATCTTAGAGCGATATCCTGCTGATGATGAAATAGCCGAATTGCTATACAAGGCAGAAATGTTTCATTTCGAGGGAGAATCGAAATGGCCTTTTTGCGAACTCGGCGAAGGCAGGCACATCGCCTCCGATATTACTTACGACGGCGTCCTCATCGTGGATAAGCCATACTCGACAGACATGTTCCTCGAGCAGGCATTCCGACACGAGATCGGCGTTCCCGATGATTTCTTCCCGGCCAAGTGGCTCCGTCAGAAGGTGCGAAGGAGATCGGCCGCGTCTCTCAATAATGATGCTGGAAACGAGTTCAAAAGGAAGAGATTGGACGAGGTCGTGTCGAAAAAAATGCAGCTGAAGGAAGAACAGATGAAGGCGGCATCNGACGAGGTCGTGTCGAAAAAAATGCAGCTGAAGGAAGAACAGATGAAGGCGGCATCCGCCAGAGTTGACTTGTAGCTGATATCTATGCATCGCCAAATCTGATCTAATTTCACTTGATGACTGGCGGGAAGGAATGAGATCTCTTAATGATGAAGCAACACTTTTATGGTCACGAGACATGCAGGAATTTAGTTGTTGGGGTAATTTCATCAATAGTCACACTTGAATGTAAGATAATGAATGTATCGTACAATGATTTTCAAGATTCATATTTGCTCTGTTGTCTGATTGTCAAGAAGGAACAGAAGAGCCCATGTCATGCCTCCAGATCGTGCATTTGAATCACTGCACCTTTCGGTGGATACTGAATACCTCACCCAGAATATTTCACAAATGATTCCGCGAAAAGCTAGAGATCCCCCTGATGCCCGAAGAGATTCACAGCTTTGGATCTCGATTCGGTAGTCACAACGCTTAGGTATTCTTGATGCGCACGCAAAGCCTCCTCGTACTGAGCTTTGGTCACAATACCCACCGAAAAGCAATGTTTCATCTTCGCCAAAGCATTTGTGTATCCAGACCCTGCGGCAATAATCCAGTGCTTCGCTGCTCTTTCGTATTTGCGCTCATTTGCATCGAAGCACCCAAGATTGAACCTTGCATTTTCGTGCCCTGCTATGGCAGCCCTTTCATAATAATGCCTCGCCTTGCCCAAGTCTCTTTCCACGCCATCGCCTTCGTTGTACAAAATACCGACGCTGTGGAGCGCGTCAGTCGACCCGAGTTCGACACCTCGCAGGAGATGCTCCAACGCCATCTTCTTGTCTAATGGAAAACCACTCTCCCCCCTGAGATGCGCCAAACCGACGAAGAAGAACGTTTCGGCATCCCCGGCCTCCATGCGCTTATTGAGCCTGACATGGTCGTGAATGCATCCATCGTGCCTGCAGAAGGGACATTCGTCGGAGCCCCGCGCATCCCTGTCCGCGTATACGCAGCCGTCGCATATGGTCTTGCCACAGCACTGCTGGTAGCACACCTCGGAATTCGTCGGGAGCGGGACGAAGCAGATCGGGCATTCCTCCCGCGGGGGCGGCTTCTTGAACAGCTTCTCGTCGAACAGCTCGGCCGCGCGTTTCATGCACTCCTTCTTGTGCTCGGGACGGTGGGCCTTCTGGCATCGCACGCTGCAGTACTTCACCATTCGGCAGGCGGTGCATGTCTTGAGACCATCCCCGCCCTTGTCGCAGGCTGCGCAACGCGACAGATCATCGCCATGGCTCTGCGTGCTCATGTTTTTGCTGCTGCCTTGTATCAAGACAACTCAAAGCCTTGGAAGGAAGACCGACGACGGGGGCGCGGAGGTCAAGCAAGAGACCAGGGGACAATGTTGGGACAATGCCAGTGAGTCGGGAAGCCGTCGCGTTGTCCAAGATCTGGAGCAGCGTGCGCGGTGCCTCACCCCCCTCGATTTTTTTGATCAGATTCGGGGGGTTAACCTGGACTCGGAGTCCGGGTTACGGATTTTCATCTAATTCTGTGCCCCGCGAGAAAAAATCTTTTTATCACGACTCAAGTTAGTCTAAGCCCTCTAAAGTACGCTGGCCCTCGTTTTTATTGGAGGTGCGCCCTCCGCACAAATGAAAGCGAGAAAAGTCATTCGCGCGGAAATCGAGCGGGCAAGCGTACTTTAGAGGGCTTAGACTAACTTTGCTTATGATGGAAAAGATTTTTTCTCGCGGGGCATGAAAATAGATCAAAATCTCTGAGTCCGGACTCTGAGTCCAGGTTATCCCCGCGAACATAATAACACCATTCAACATAACATAAAGCAATCTAACAAAGCTTGATATTCACCTTTTCCTCGCGCTTTCATTACACCAGCTTTGCGCTAGTTGAATAGCATAAACTTTGTACTATCGTTTTACTATTTTTGCACTAGCTTCAACCTGAGA
>JALLOV010001516.1:0-21266 GCA_036939655.1 Thalassiosira allenii | reverse complement strand
TTCAGAAGTTCATTAACTGTGACAATCTTACATAGGAATAAATATGTAGATACATGGGTGGTAAGCTAGTGGGGACTACAATCTTGATTTTGTCAACAAAAAGACCAATCAGTCTTGTTTGTGAATAAATTGACCAATTAAAGACAAGATTGGTATCTCACTTTTTCACGGGGGTCTTGGGGGCTGGCCCCCCAGAATGGATCATCCCGAAGCTCGAACTGCTGTGTCTCAATGTAGAAAATTATGCGGGAGAGTTCCCGCCAATTCGTTCATCCTCTCATTTTTTTTTCACGAAGCGGCGCACAGTATCTATCAGTATCGTAACGCAACTATTTGGTAGACTTTGTGCCGTATCTGTTTGCAAGTTGCATGCGGCTGTGGCCCCACGTGCACAATTGCATCTGGTTATGAGCCCTACAACACTAGATCGTGATCATACGGTGGGCATGCCAAATAGCACAATTTTTTTCACTAGATTGTGATCATACGGTGGCTCTGCCATAGGTTTATTTTCTTTTTTCACTAGATAGTGATCATAAGGTGGCTCTGCCATATAGATTAGTTCGGTACCTCTTGTTACTCTTCCGCAGTCAATAGCACTTCCATTACCAATTAGCCCGCCGTCACTCTCTACTGAATGGTCTTTATTACAACGGTTGTTTCATCTAGTAACTAGGTCTATTTGTTTATGCGTTTCGATTATTTTGCGTAGACTGGATCATCAACCATTTTTTTCAGGTCCTGTTTCGATGGCAATGCATTCCTGAAGTCTTCGAATGCTTCTGTATCGAAATCGTTCCTGATATGAATATCATGGCTTCACGGTATATACCCTTTCCAATACCTCTGTGTCCACCCCACTTGCCATGGCAACGACGGGCTATGACGCTCCATTACCCGATCGCTTGCTATATTTCCGTAGCCCTTCTCTTGCCGGTGCACAGTTCCTTTGTTCACGTCTTCATTCGTCCTGTTATGTAGGCGGCGTATTCGATTAATCATTGTCCGGGAATTATACAAGACCATTCAATTTTTCCCTTCTTCTTGCCTCACCTTTTTTTGGACCTTTTCGTGTTTGGATCGTCTTGTTCCCGCGTTGGACCTTGTACATTATCTGTGCGTCCTTCTTGTTGTTCCACGGTCTCTCTCCTATTGATTCTGGGCTTCAAGTCTTCCCACACTAAGTAACATCCCTGTTGTGATGAACATAGATTTTTACACAGGTAGTTAGCCCAATATTCTAATCCGACTCTGAGGATGAGTCCACTAACCCGCCGGCGTCCATTTTCAGTAAAGTCGGGTGCACCAGGAATGTGGCGATGTCTCTCACCAAATATGTTTTCGTCTCTTTTTTGTTTGGCGCACCATTGAAGCATTTCCTCCACATTTCTTGGACGCCGCTCTTGTCTAATCCCGAATCAAGAAGGGTGCAATACTTGAGCATTTTGTCATCTGGACCCCCAAATATGTCCTTGTCGTGTGCATTCTTCCACCTTTCCACCCTAACCTGATTATCGTCTGCCCACTTCATCACTTCGCTCTCTTCCTTTGCATTTACTGGCTTACTACCCTCCGGCCACCCCTTCCCCATAATTATCATTTCCACTCGCGCTCTTTTGGCTGTACTCCATGTCCTTACCGCATCGGACTCGTTCATCTTTTTAATCGGCGTCTTTTGCTTCGACGCGCTCCCCGTATTTGCTTGGACACCTTTCCGAACCGGCGTCTTTGGTGCGTTTGGTTCAGCCGTTTTCTGCGACGCGGTTCCAGAAGCCGACGACTGTTTGCGGTCCCCTCCTTCGTCCTTCTTTTGCGACTCCGCTTCACGTTTTTTGTCGTCGACCACACTTTCTTCTGCGCCCGAACTCGACTTCTCGCCCTCCCCTGCATTCACATGTCCCGCGGCATCATTCGGCGCTTGCTCTGTTTCAGACTCCCTGTCAACCCCGTGCTCTGTTGGAAGTGCTTCCGGTGTTTCATCTGGACCAAATCGTGTGCGGACAGTATTAGATATTACTCGGGATTTTTCCCATACTCTTAAATTTTTCCCTTACCGTTCTGTCTCTGCCTTTTGTTCTCCCCCTGCTTGTCGTTCCCGTCAACCGATCCTCCCCGTTTCCGTTTTGCTCCCTCGGGGTTTGGTTTGTCAGCTTTGAATATTTGTCATTGTTTTGTATTTGTGAGTAGGTATTTCTGTTAGTCAAAGTGTTGTAGATCCCAATAAACCGACCCCACACTCACCTTTTCGGATCTCGAATTCCCACACGGTTTGACTGCCGTTGTTTATAGTCACTGACTTGATCAGTTCCGGAGTCCAACCTGAGATATATGGGTCGTCCTCGTCGAAGAGTCTGTAGAACTGCTCGGTATCGCCGAGCATCGTGAACGAAATACTGCCATCTCTGTTCGGTACATATTTTGCGCTTCCCTTGACTTTCTTGAGCAGCTCTAGCACTAAGCCTTCGTCTGTGACACCTTCATCCTCCCCGCTGCCCGCCAGTGCGTCCGCCAATCTATCGATCTCATCCGTCGTTTGCGCTCTCCGTAGCCGCCTGAGGGCCTCTTTCGCCCTTGGACTTATATTTTGTTCTGTCACGAAATCAACCGTTTTCTCGACGTCGTCGGCCCCGACTGCCGATTTCTTTTTCTTCGATCCCCTTTTTCCTGGTCCGCCATCGGCCTCACTCAGGTGNGCTCTCCGTAGCCGCCTGAGGGCCTCTTTCGCCCTTGGACTTATATTTTGTTCTGTCACGAAATCAACCGTTTTCTCGACGTCGTCGGCCCCGACTGCCGATTTCTTTTTCTTCGATCCCCTTTTTCCTGGTCCGCCATCGGCCTCACTCAGGTGGCGTCGCAGATCTTGGGTTGCTTGCTTCATTCCCTCGTCTTCCCACAGGCGAGCTATATCTCCGTCCGCCCTTCCCTGTTCGACCAACACTCCAACGGTCTCACCGAAGCCAACCATCTTTGCCATCGCCTCGTTCCTAACCTGGGCCGGCGTCTTCTTCTCCGGCAACATTGTGTCTCCCCCATCGTCGTCATCGTACGAATCCATTTCTTGGTCGATTTCGTCGATATCCAGAGCCCAGTGTTTTCCGTTGCCACTCTCTTCCGTGGCGATTAGAAGGCCCACATGCCTCCGAACTTTATCAATTTCGTCGTCGAGAATCTTTCTGTCTTTGGCCGACCCATAACTTATTCTATAGTGTCTCCCAAACAGCAACTTTGCGAACTCATCCATGTTGATCGGAGCACTGCCGCCGAAGTCATTCATACTGAGACGTTGGAAGAAGCTCATTTTCCAAGGCTTCTCCGTGAAGCACACATTGTTGTACAGCTTACCGTCACTGCCTCCACTCTTTCCCACGTACGTCCCGATTATAAATTTTTTGTACACGTCTTGATTCAGGTAGGCTCGACAATTGTGCGAGTAGACATTGAGTGCAACAAGCGGCCATATTCTTGCGTCCACTCCTTCACCTTCGATATGGCGAATGTTCCTGTCCTGCGTTTTTGCCGGCGCGAACTTAAAGCTTTCACCTGCATTCCCTTTTCCTTCCCTCGCGAGAACCATATTTTGCACCCACCCGTTGAATGCATCCTTCACTTCTTCGGGTGTATCTTTGGTCGCGCTTGCCACGTGCGCTAACACCGATGATAGCTGAGTCGCCGCTTTCTCCACCACCGCGCAATCCGTGTCCAATTCCGGACTGATTCCATACCGAATTAGCGCGTCACCCACACGCAAGTGGTGACCCATTTTTAAAAGCCAGTATATATGCGCCGCCGGAGAATTTTCCTTTGCGTGATTTATAGATTTTATCATCCTTGTGTGCTCGAGCGAGACGTAGTTGCACAGGATCGGGTAGAAACCCCCTGAGTTTTGATGTGTCACGTGTGTAATTTGGACAAATTGTTAACAAGTCGGGAATTATTCGACCATAAGAAATAAATCCCTTCCCTTTTGTGAACTTACCTAATGCTCGAACCCACGTCCGCTGGCCGTTGGCGAGGCCGTTGTCGTTGTGTATGTTTGCTACCATACCACAGAACTCCCTTGATTTCCTCATACCGGTCTCGGTATCCTCCATCGATAGATATGCCATCAGTGTCTCAACGATCATCATTGTTGCAGACATGTAGTCGTTCCCGGCTGCCACTTCCGTACCCAGATTAGCATAGTCTTCTCCGTTGTACCTCTCATCCAACTGCCCCGCATATCTCGTTGCGTCATGCGTCTGCATCTGGTGGTCCAACAGGTACCTCAAACTTTTGTCGTATGTTGGCCTCTGAACATTTGTGTCCCACGTTGTGGCACTCATGTTGTTGTAGGCCAAGAAGACATATTTGTGGATCATAATTGTGATCATCACCCTCAACACCTCATCGAGCCTCAGTGGCATATGCGTTTTGTCCTGCATATTCCTCAGGGCCTGCGGTGTGTCCTTCGCCCTTGGTTCAAGCCCGTCTTTTTCCCTCTTGTCTCGCTTTTCTCGTTCTTTTTTGTTCTTCTCTCGCATTTTTGATGTGACGTCTACCACAATTTCCCCGTTTCCCCAGTAGAGATTGTTCTCGTTGAGCATTATCGGCGGATAGATTTTCACATCGGTCTGCGAAATCTTCAGGGTCGGCCCCTCCTTTCTTCTGACCACAGCCATTGGAATCGACTCCGACAGTGCACGCAGTGTCCCGGCAGTTGGGGCATTGTAGAAATCTACGAAGGCTTGCCCCTGCCATGCCTTCGACTTACGCGCCTTCCTATCCCCAAGCTTGTTGTGTTTGTGTTCCGACTCAATATAGCACTGGCCATTGGCCGAATATGTTCCGATCAATATCGTACCGTCCTCCGCCAACGTTTCCTCAATCCGTTCGAACTGTTGTTGCCTTTTTTCTAGGAGGTCGAGCAGGTCTCCTATCTGTTCCGCCACAATCACATTTATTGGCTTCTCTGCGCTCTTCTGCTTATCAAATGCCGCGGCTTCACTTTTCTTCCTCAATAGTTGCATCGCTTCGTTCACTGTCACCCCTTTCGAATTCCTGACACGGTTGAACTCCTCTCTAGTCACACCCCATATGAACTTACAGCCAATTTGACTGTTCAGCATCGTCCCTTCTCTAACCATGGCGTGTTCGACCCAATCCGAAACACTCCCTACTGCCTGATCCAAGTTATCACTGATGTTAGATTTCACGCGACTTGGATCACCCGCGGCGAGGTTAACCGCCATCCATTCCTTCGATAGACTGTCCGTGACAATCAGCCCCTCTGTTGCGTCGAATTTGGACAAATAGGGCAAGTTTGCAGCGACCACACCTCTGTTGTTCCCTTCAACGTACCCAGTCAGCGGGTTCACTTCTCCACTTGCACCTGTCGCTCTGCTCTCCCTCCATTTCATTGAGGCGTCACACAGGACGATGTATGACTCTCTCACCGTCAATTCTGCACTGTTCGAAGCCAAGAGTTTGACCGCCTGCGCCGCACTGAGTTCCTCTTCGTATTCTCTGTGAAAACCATATGCCTGTGCAATGCGATTCTGACTTGCTTTCTGAAATGGATTCTCCAAGAATATATCCTTCATTTTCTCCACCCATAAATCATACACGTTCCCCCCCTCGGCGGCTTCGTTTTTGAACAATACGGACTTGTATTTACAAACCGATTTGTTCGCCCCGCCAACTGTAATCGGTCCCACTGGCACAGCGTAGGCGTCGTCACCATCGCTTACACTGTCATGCTACAACAGAGAGGAACCATTGTTTAGCACGAGTCGGGATATTTTTGGGGGTTCCATTTATTTCCCGATCTAACCCGTATCCCCGCCAAAACTTTTTGCGTCGGGAAATATTCCACTCCCTTCAATTTTTCCCTGACCATCAATCGCGTTCGCACTTACCATAGATGTCAACAAGATCTCCATCTTTGCATTATCCAATCTTGCGTCGGGGCGGACCGTCTTGTATCTCAGCCCTCCTTTGTTCCCCAATGCATTGTTTATGATTTCTGCAACAATGTTGTTTTGGGGCACGCTGTAGTTTGCCCCTGGAGCGATATGCCTACGCGTGAGGCTGTCTTCCTTCAGGACGCCCATCAATAGTGGAAGGTGACCGACATGCATTCGAATGTCGTGGGATGTGTGGTACAGCTCCTCAAATTGGAGCTCATCACATTGCTCTTGCGGTTGCTTGTCTCCTCCTTGTATTGTAGCTGCATCTGCACCTCCCTTTGCTTCGCTGGCCTCTCCGACCCGCTCATCTCCTCCTTTATCATGTTTGCCTGCTTTGCGTTGCGGTTTTTCCACACGCGTCGTTTCATTGTTGTTCAAGATTTGTTAGTCGATTGTCTGTTGATTCAGTTCGTTGTTACATCTGTTGCTGTCAGAGTCGCTTACCTTCGTCGCCTGCGTCGGCACCCATGTTATCCTCTTCGGTTGCGGCACTATTATTATGGACGTTATCGTTGCCAGTGCCTTCTCCCCCCCGTCCTTGGTCGATGTTGTTATCTGGGTCGCGATCCTTGTCTTCTTCGCTGTTGCCGGTCGTGTCTATCATGTCTACTTCATCCCTGTCTCCCGCTCCGGCCCGTCCTGTCCTCTGTTTGTTGCCGCTCTCACTGCCCCCGTCCGGCGGTTGCTTCTCCCCAGTCGATCCCGTCTCCTCGCCGCCACTGCCGGCGACGTTGCCATCGATCTCCGCCATCGATCCGTCTTCTTCTTCACACGGTTTAACTTGTTATTGCGTTAGCGCGCTGCTGTTTGAGTCCGCCTTACTCCTGCGACCGTGTTGCTTCCACGGCGGCCTCGAGCGTTGAGTTGACCACTCTCTTTGCGTTTTTCCGTTCATTTCCATCAGGTGTCAACGCCCCGCCTTGTTCAATACCACGACCCGCGTGTAGGGCTACATACTATATTTTGTACCGATTCCACCGTTGGGTGTCAAGAGGGTATTCCTTGGTCATGTCGGCTTTTTCCCCTGTCGGCTTGTCCGATCTTCTGTGTATTTTGATTTGGCGCCGTTGAATTTTTTTCAGTTCCGTGTTTCACCCTATCTGCCGCGTCATCCTTGGTTGTCCCGCCATAATTCTGATCTCAATCGAATCTATTGTTGACGGCTCTTCCGGAAGTGGGTATGCATTGCATTGTTCTGTTTTATTCTTGACTATCTTTAGCTTCTTCCTATGTGTGATGTTCCTGATTGTTCCTGTGCGTGATTGATGGGCCTCGGATGAATGCATTTTCCAGACCGGCGCTAGACACGTGTCTATCCCGTGTCACCACCCATTCTTTGTGTCATTCTTTGTGTCTTCCCCAATCAAGCTGTTTTGTCTTGCAGAACATGCGTCATTCAGGGATCGACAGAACAACCACTCCCATTTAGTTCCTTGCTGACCTAACTTAGTCTCGCACTGTCCCATGACATTATTTTCCCAGTTTCTGTAATACATTTCTTCACTTTGCTTGCTGTTCCCTGTTTCTATCATGTGCCTGGTATCTCTTTCTGGTTGCAGGCAATATGTGCGCAGGTGATTATCTTTTCGGTCTTCTTTTTTCTTTCTGCATTTGTCTCGCCTAATTTAGGCGACTCTCTACCAAATTCCGCCTTGAATTAGACCCGATACAACCTAAAACTGTCCTGTCTGTTTCTCCTTACCCCCATCACCGTTGTTGTCACAATATCACCGTCCATCCCGCCCCAAATCACGCCTTTGCCCAATTGGAACCGTGTCATGCACCATTTTTTTTTATTTCGTACCACCAATCCAAGTATGCATTTGAAAGCTCTCTCATTCCTGTTCTGTTTTGCCTGGCTCATTATTTCCGAAGTCGACCTCCATCATCATTTCCAAAACCTACCCCTTCTACCGTCCTGTGCTTACAGCATTCCTGCACCATGCCTTCCACCAGGGCTCCCCCTCGCCGCGCTGTTTCTTCCCCGACCGGTGCCGCACCGTCACCCGAACTACCCTCCGCCACCTCTTCTCCGGCCGGCGGTGACTCTGCGGCCTCGTTGTCTGTCGCTGCCCAAGCCTCTGACCAGCCGCCCGGTGCCACATCCGCCAATGTGATTACTCCATCCAAGTCCGATGCTCCGTTCAAATCCGGCGCGCCACCCCAGCCTTCCGCCGCGGCCCTCTCCATCAAGCGACGCGCCGAGGCCCAGGCCGTTGCCGCCGTTGCCGGCGCTGCTGGTGTATCTTCCGATACCGGCTCAAAGAAGCAGCGCATCAAGAAGTCTGCCAAATCCAAGTCCAACAAACCGAGCCTTACAGAAATCAAACTCTCCACGGTCGCCGAAGTCCACGAGTCGTACCGTCTCCTAAACGGTGCCGAATCAGTTGTCCCAGACCGGCTCGTTGAGGTTCTCGAGGGTGTGTTTCACCATTACTCCGTCGAGAAGGAGCTCAAGCCTTTGTATCGGTCCCGCACCAACAATGCCACCTGGCCCAAGGGTGACAAGACCAAGGCAGTCCGTGGTATGGCCGATGCATTTTCACGATACATTGATGTCGATTTCGGCGCGGCCGCCACCGCTGCAAACTCGAAGACCACTAACGCGCCAGGCATTTCAGATGCTACTCCTGGCGGCGCGTCATTCGCTCCCGGATTCAACCCTGGCACCGACGATTTCTTGGCGTCCGTTGTAAAAGAGTCGGCACCCCCTCCTTCGAAATCGCTCCCGGTCAGCGGGACAACCAAAGTCGACATCGACCCAATTACTACGATAACCCCTGACCTGAGGTGAGTCACTTTTAGGCCGAGATTTTTTCGAGCTCATCTAATATTTCCCTTTCTACAAATCCCCGCTGCTTAACCAACCCCAACTTGCATTGTTATCCACGTATACTCAGCCAGCACCTCAGTCAGTCCATGGGAACCAATATGGCGGACATGACCGAGTTCTTCAATGCCGTTATCAGCTTCCCCCAGCGGCCCGTTACGATGCTAATTGTGCTCGCTGATGGAACGGTCTCATACCTCGACGCAACGGACAAGGCCTCCGTTTCTGCAATAAGTGAGATCAAACCCAACGATGGCAGACACATTGCGTGGCGGCTCTTTCCAACCCACACCGAAGCAACAGCTTTTGTCTCCGCGAAGCAGTCGGAGTTCGTTCTCGCTACCAATTCTTCGGTTACCAACGCGTCAAGGTTAGTACCGGGATTTTTTGTATGTATTCGAATATTTCCCGACCTTACCCGACATAACAATTTTTTCTATAGTTCTGAATTGTTGCAGCAGTTATCTCAGGACAAGACCATCTTGCAGCCCTTTCTCCAGCAGGCTATTGCATCCATGGGTTGTACGCCTGTTAACAGTGCCAACTCGCACCTTGTCACCCTCTCCTACGACGGAGAGGCGGCGGTATTGAAAGCCAGCGAACCGGACACTCTCTCAGAAATCTCCAAACTGAATGACCCAGACGGACCCTACTTTGGTTGGAAGTTATTCGACAGCGAACTAGCGGCAAACTCATACCTTGAGCTGTTATCCAAGGCGGACGTGGCACCTTTGCTTCCCGAGAACCCTGGCAAACTGAATGCCATCCGGTGAGGCACTGATTCGTCTTCTTATTCGTTCGTATTGTTCGTGCGGCCCTTACCCGAACCGTTATCCTCGATAGATCTGCAATTCTCAGCGACCTGAGCACTGAGATTGGAATCCTCAACGACTTTCTTTCGACATCTTCGGAATTTGCTTGGAATCCATCTAGTAATCCAGCGGCGTCCTTTCTGGTCGTTCTTTTTCGGGATTTCAAAACAGGTGTCATGGCCGCGTCGCACAGTGGGACATTGCCAACGGTACTAGAGTTGCGGTCGAACCCAAAGGATTTATTCGGTTGGAAGGTCTTTCCGTCGTTTGAAGCTGCACAGGCCTTCTCGAAGAAATTGGCGAGCCTTGACTCATCCAAGCCGCTGCCAGATTCACCTACGACCCCGTCCGGTCCACCAATGACTCCTGGTTGCATGACTTGGTCTCCGAAAGACGAAGACGAGAATTGCCTCAAGATGGCTGCCATGATGGAGCGCGAAGAAGTCCAGTTAGAGGTCGCCGCTGTAGAGACCGCGTTCAACGCCGACCAAGCCGAGAGGAAACAGGCCAAGACGAGCTCGCCCTTTGCAAACTCCGCCTTTTCATCTGTTATCGGGGCATCCAATTCCAAGCCCGGTAAGATTGCTACAGTTGGTGTGTCTGCTGAGGCACACGGCACCATGGCACTTGATATGTCGTCAGTGAAGTTTGATTTGGGTGCTTCTGGCCGCAGCTCGGGCGCCCAAGGTGTCAAGCTTCTGGTGTCGTATGTTATCCCAAACAAGACGGCACCTGAGGGCTACGCCTTTTGTCTGTTCGACAACATTGCGCCGGGCATATACTACCTTGAAGGCAAATTCATCAGGCCCAAGCTCGATTTCTTCATTCAGCATGTTCTCCGTTCTAAGAACGCTCCAGTGCCTATGTACCTGGAGACCTTTGGTGACATCCCACGGTGCAAGTCGAACCACCCCCATGACTATCGTAAGAGCCGGACCGGTTGGGTTATTCAAGTGCCCTTCTTCATTGTCCGCGTTCCCGATAACATGGCGTCTGTGGAGAAGTACATCGCCGATGCATTTGCCACCATCGCCTCCAACTTCCGAGAGGGATCCTCGGTTGGCCTCGAATTCGCGGACTGGCTCAAGGAGAACAAGGAATCTGTGTATCTCAGAGAGCGGGGCGAAACTGGTTCGAAAAGGAAGCAAACCCACGAACAGTTCGCTCAGTATCTGCAGACCAAACTTGTTGAAGCTTTCGCGAATCCGAGGACCACTGAGTTCAACGTCCCACTCGACAAGCTCCTAACATACGGGTACATCAAGGAATTTCTCACCGAGCGTTGCGGGTACAACGATTGGTCCGAGATCGCACTGAAAGACAAGGGCAAAATTCTCGCCAAACCGTTCAAGGATTACCCCGCTTGGGATGCATGCGAAGTCAAGCCATTTGGCCAGGATTGATTTGTTTTGCCCGGTTCACACTAGCTTTCATCACACCGGGGCAACACGGGGTTACACTTACTATTCGTTTTCTGCCGGAGTACGCGGGAATTATTCGGACATCTCACATATTTCCCTACTCCTAACATCTAACCTACGAAATCGATCCCTATCGCTCCCGTATCTCTCTCTCTTCTTTCAGGCAAGCGATCCCGAGAAAGAACTCGACGAAGAGTCGCGCTTAGAGACGCTCAGCGCCGAGCCAATCAATCGCAGTACTGGGATCCCATCATCGCTGAAGAGGAACGATATGTATCCATCATCAAATACATCATTCACGCTGAAGTCGCGTTGGCCCTCCGTTCTACCAAATCAAGTGTCATCAACGATGCACTGAATTCCGAACTGTACCACACCCAGGTCATTCGGCAAGCCGCGTACGCATACCATTCGTTAATAAGGGGTCCAGCCGATGCCGTCGAGGTTTCCCAGTCGAACAATCGCCTTCTCAATCATCGATTGGGCGTCATATCATACTTCGATAGATCCCGGAGTGAATACCGTGTTCGTCTTGCAACTGCTCACGCCCCCAAGCCAGATATGTTCCACGGCGAGAAGCTATTCATATCTCCAGTGTATCTCAAACATACATCTGGACTAAAGCATCTCCCACCCCACCCCAACGCCCAGCATCCAGTCATCATCGCCTTTGCGTGGAACGGTGTCCCTACAGTCCTCCATTCATTCGTGCTACAAAAGGATTTTCTACAAGCTGTAACTTCGTCTATCCCGGCTGATACCCAACCCAGCCGGTCCATTGTTGAACCGTTTGTATTTGCAACCAAGGGAAAGTGGCGACTCCCCGATGTTTGCCCAAAGCTACATATACACGAGAGCGAGCTCCAATCGAACGAGAGGTGGTCGTTCCAGCTCAGTAGGGGTGTATTCGAGTTCAAGACCAGGAGGCAAATACATAACCAACGGCGACGTTGCAAACACCGCTCGTTTGTCTACAGCCGTGCCCTGCCCGCTGTCATCCAATGCCCGTGTCACGCGAGTACCACCTGCAAGCACCGCCTTCTCTGCGGCCACTGCGCCACACCGGACAAGCCTGCAACTGAGCCGGGACCGATCGATATCGGATTCGAGTTGGATCATCTCGCTCGACCCGATGATATTCAGTTTGAGTTTCCGTTCAACACTGAGGATGGCGCCATCCCATACGCTGCCTTGCATTTGAATGAATTGAATATGGTGAAGACGTTCAACGATTCCATATGCGAGGTCGACTTTGTCCGGCGACTCAGTCGATATCCAATATCGATCCACAACAAGGATGTATTTTCGTTGTATCCACACAAGAACGTCACTGCGTCGATCGTCGACTTATGGTCTGCCTGGTGAGAAGGGATTTTTTCCGTATGTTCGATTTATTCCCGAGTTATTATTGTCTCTCAAATCTACATATTTTATTCATCCCGCTAGGCTCAATGCCCAAATACCAGATGCGACTGCGATATCGTTCCCATCGGATTTTTTGCCGCGAATTCTATCGCCTTGCAACACGCGAGTGATAGCTAGGGACGCTCTCGACATGTATCCGGACTTAATGGCGGCTCGTATGCTTGTCTTCCCGATATTTAGCACCGCCTTGGGAATCTCTCAAGCTTCGGTGGTTGTCGTTCTCAATCCCAGTGCCGTGTTATCGTCCGACCAGGACAAAGTCTGCAAGCCCGCCATCCTCCATCTCCAGCCTTACTTGTCCCCAATTGATACTTCGACTTTAGGGCGGCGCATACGTATCTTCTTGAACCGCGTCATGGAGTGGGACGATCGCTGCCCCCTGACAGTTTCGTTCAGGTCAACCAATCTTAAGGTCTTCGTACCGGATGGTGAGTTCTACTTCGGCGTCTGGTGTGAATCTGTGTGTTACTTTGTCCAACGATATTTCTCGATTCCTCCAACGATATTGCTATGCAGTTCCTAGGCAGTATTCATTAGAAGACAATGGCGTAACCGTCTTGAAATTCATACATTCCATCATGTCGATATCCGACACCAGATTCACCCAAGATGATCTTGCGACAAATTTTCGGGACTCAATATCAAAAGCGAGGCCATTTCAGCTCTGGCCGGGAGATGGCTGGCGGATAAGAACCGAGGTGTATGTGTTCATCACTACATTGTCAGCTCTATACCGTCGCGACCGCGTCGACACATCAGGGTCGACACCTGACAGAGCTCGTCCGAAGCGACACAAGTCTGGAACAAATTCGCGCCGGCTCGGACCGTTATCACCCGAAGAACCGGTCCGCGTTCCATCCTTGCTGAGGTACTCCTTTTTATCCGATGTAATTTTCGCGGGGGACGTCATCGATTACAAGCCAATCTCTGACGATGCTAGCTACAATATTGGGAACCTCATCCGAAGAGCGACCGTAACTGCAATACGGCTCGAGGTGGACCGCAAGACCCTGACTTTGGTTTTGAACAACGGGGACCGTCTAGTGAATTCTCTCCATCTTGTGCGAAGAGTATCGATGCAGAATATGCACACAGGCGAACCCATGTGGAACCCCGTGCGTATGTGGAGGCATCTTTCGGAGATAGAATTGCACCCCACCGTTGACGCCATCGACGAAGCAAAATCGTCAGAGGACGTGAATGTCATAACAGATGACGACCAGGTCGACGGCGACGGCGCACCAGAAATGGCCAACCCAGAAGCGATACGGACGGACGGGAAGGCTTCAAAGAGGCGTCGAAAAAGAGACAGAGAGAACTGGAGAAACCTCAACAAGAAGCTGGACGAGGTGCACGATGGGCAATTCGGCAAACGTCTGAGTTGGTTGGACCCAAGCATTCTCCCATCCGAGATCATGTACTTGAACAACCTGTATCTGGCCTGCCTTGCCATCGGCGAAGTCCCGCTGTTCAAGGAATTGCTATCAAGTTGCAATACAGAGAATTCGTCAAGAGGGCGAACATCTTACGAGGAAAAGAAAAAGGTCGTCGACGAAAGGGTTTATAAAAAGAGAGGCCGCATCGGGACAATAGCACTGAAACTTGGATTCGGCTTGCTATTCTTCAAGTCGTTCACTGACGCAGCGGGCAAAACAAAACCAGTATCACCCCCCACACGGGCACCCAAACCACCGTCGGCTCGCGACCTCACCAAGCGAGACATGGCGTGCATCGAGGGTACGCTAGCTTTCGAACTCGCGAACATGCATTTAAAGATACAAATGTGCGGATCGTGTCGCGAGAACCACCTGAACGAAGTCCGGTCGCCGTACGATCCCAATGCCAATTACAAGTGTGACCAGTGCAAGAAAATAAAGGCTCCCAGCCATTATCTGGACAAGAACCTACACCCGATTTGGTATGAACGGAACGAGAACGGCGATCTGCGCAAAGACAAAGATGGCAATCCCATAGTCCGATACGATATTCCGAAGGAGCTCGCCGACCTCACCATATCCGAACAGCTTCTCATTCGCAAGGTTGCGCCGTACATTCCGAGCATTCACCTGTCACAAGGCTACTACGCGATTACCGGCCAGTGTGTTGCATTTCATCAAGATGTCTCTGACGTTTGCACCAACCTGCCCCGGAAGCCAGACAGCATTATCACTGTTATTCGTCAAATGGGGAACAGCGAAACTACCGGAATTCATTTGAAAGATCTGAGAGTGCGCAAGAAAGTCGTCCTGTCCGCCCTGAGCTGGCTGAAAATTCACCATTCGGAATATCACGACATAACAATATCAGAGTCCAACCTGGATTGGATGGGAAAGTCTGATAGAGCCAGCCTATACGGCCAAGTCAAACATTTGAAATCGAAGAGCGGAAAATCGGCCCAGGCAACCCAGCCTCCTGCAGTATCCAGGGTGCAATGCCTTGACGGATTGGACGGAGATAACAGTCTGACACACGTGACAAATGCGGTCAACATCCCTCGAGCAGGGATCGATCCCGACCAACGCAAGATGATGGACGAGCTAGTCAATGTAGCAGTAGAATCGAATCAAGAGGACAAGCTACTTATGTTCCCACCGCACAGCGACACACCCGTGAGGTAAGCGAACCGGGATTTTTTGTAGTACCTCAATGATTTCCCGACTTCTCATCGCGCTTGTTAATGCCTGGATTTCCCTAGCGAATACGACCCGACTTCAAAGATCTTCTGTTGTGCGTACCCATGGTTGTTCCCGGGCGGAGTCGGAGATGTCTACGACACAAAACGAGGCGCCGTCGATGATCTAGACGGACCGGTGCACGATTTCCGCTCCTGGGCCAACCATCTCATGCACTACTGCGACGGTCGATTCCAGGAGGATCAGATGTTCACTTTGTATGTATTCAACATGATGCAGCGCCGAGACAATAACTCAAGCGGCGCCTATTTTCACTCTGATAAGAATTGGTACGGCACGAACCCACCCACGCTAGAGCAATTGAAAAACCAGATCCGAAGCGGGGATTTCACCTTCGTTTCCAAGTTGCGATACTACTCATCAACAATTCGGGGAACGGATGGCTACTGGCGACGCAAGACGGGGGAACTCCAGGCGTGGATAGACTTTCATGTTTCGAGGGGCCACGGTCCGCCAACGCACTTTGTGACGTTGACTTGTGCGGAGAATTGGTGGCCGGATCTAAGGGACATCTACGCGGATCTCGAATCGAACGCCGAGGCTACGAGAGTGCCCCAGCCAGTCACACGCAGCAGCGGGCGTCGTCGTACCGCTGAGAAACCGAAGCAATCTGAATTGCTCCGGCGGTCGAACTACCAGGCAATGTGCAAAGCCGCCCGAAAGTATCCTCTGTACGTCAACAAGTATTTCATGAACAGAGCGAAGCGATTCATGGACGAGTACGCTAGGGACGTATTGGGCCTCGAGTATTATTGGGGGCGCGTTGAGTTCGCAAGCGGAAGGGGGGCAATCCATTTACACATTCTTGGTATTACGAAAGACAAGGCGTACCTCCGCGATTTCTACAAAGCGAAGACGGAAGCGGCGAAGACAAGAGTCTTGGCGCAATACGCGGAGAGGAACCTAGGCATGACGGCCGACGTGGAATTCGACCCATCCCATGACAGGTTCCACAAAAAGAACAGAAGCGAAACACTCACATCTCATTCACCACTGGGCACCAGATTCAGCGAATGCGCCGATTTCGACATCGATCACACCCACCTCGCTCAAGACGCAATGAACCACAATTGCAACGAGTACTGTCTTGGGTACCCAGACAACGCCGGAATAAAGCTACGGATATGTCGATTTGGTTTCGGTACCGAAGCGACATCAAATAAGGGCGACACACCAGGCAAGGAGCTCCGGTCTTCACCGATTATAGAGCGAAATGAACGAGGGGTCGAACACCTATTGATGCCTCGCCAACATTCCACGAGAGTTGTCCAACACAGTAGGCGAGTCCTACAAGCCTGGCGGGCGAACGCTGATGTTCAATTGCTCATATACCGATCCAATCCGGACATTCCAGACGTGTCAGAGATCGAATCGGTGTCGAGGTATTGCACCGCCTACACCGGGAAGACCAGTCGGACGACGAGAGAGGAGTCGATGGCGATTCAGAACGTGATCATCAGGTAAGAAATCGGTCCGGGAATTATTCAACACTACAAAAAATTTCCCTCACCAAAACAAATCGTTCGATCGATCACACCCCAGCACAAATGACAAGGATCTCAGTCATCTTTCCACGATCACAAAGAGATCGCTCAATAAGCTTACTGGGTGTCGGCAGGTCAGCATCCAGGAAGCCGTCCACGAAATCGCCGGTCTCGAGCTATGGATTTGCTCGGATTATATAACCCAAGTCAGCCTTGGTCAGGCAATGTATTTGAAGAAGGACTCGGACGAGTCTCGAAACCCGAACAAAGATCTCATTACGAGCTACCGGAATCGGCGGTCCGATTTAGACAACTTGTCACTTGAGCAGTACTTTTACAAGGTTTGGAGACCGAAGGAGTTCTTCAAGGACAAGACGACCAAGAGAGAGAAGTACAGAATACTGATTCCAAAGGGGCTCAATTGTCGACCTCGATACCCGGTCGACTACGACTACGCTAGGGGTATGTTGATCATGCACAAGCCTTGGAGCAAAAGGCACCCAATCACAAAACTCTTGAATAACAAAGAGGAGACGGTCAAGTTGTTCAAGGAGAGGATAGAGGAACGTCGTTTTCCGCTCTATGTGATGGCAGAGTATGAACGTGCAGTTAGGTACTCGCAACAATGGAAATATGAGTGTGTCGCGAAGGCGGCGACGAACAGAGAGCAGCTCGACATCGTGGACTTCGACGAGGACGAGTTGGAGGCCCATTCGAACTGGGAACACAGCCGGCACATCTCCGCGCAAAACACAATGAAGTTTGACGACATGATAGCGGGTGACGTAGTAGACCTGGGAACGGACCACGATTGGTCCAGGCCGTTCTTTACCGACGAGAGGTGCACAAACGGTCCACCAGCGGAAAAGTACACGTCATACTTGAGGGATGTTTTCTACAGCCAACCAACAGATTCGCAGGATACATTGATTCTCCCGACCAAAGCGGACGGGTCACAATACTGCCTGGATTCGCTCAATCCCGAACAACAGATGGTCGTTATCTGTGCCATGGAGGCGATTATTAAATTTCTGACGAACGACCCGACATACAAGCCACTCCGTGCAACAGTGATGGGGTGCGGCGGAACCGGCAAGTCTTTCATTATCAACACATTGGTCACACTTGTGAGAGAGTACACAAAGCGTAACGACTCAATACGGATAGCAGCGCCATCGGGTGGGGCCGCATACAACGTCGGAGGTTGCACACTCCACCGGTGCCTCAACCTCTCCGTGGATTCCAAAACTTTGTGCAAGGACCTGAGCGAGGACAACCAATCGGAGCTCGCGACCAAGCTGAGAAATTTGCTTGCCCTGGTCATCGACGAACGAAGCATGGTGTCATCGAGTTTGCTGGGCGCAGCCGAACGAAACGTCAGACAGTGTGTGTACTCTCAACAGAACAGACAGGAGTTGTGGGGAGGCATCCCGGTCGTTTTGTTGTTCGGAGATGACTACCAGCTCTTCCCAGTTGCAGAGGAAGGCGCCATCACAGGCTACCACAAGAAGATGAATCCCTGGGACCAATCAGAAGACAGGGGCTCAATGGACAAGCAATTGATGACGGACACCGGGAACGACCTCTTCATCGACGACCTCACGCAAGACGTCTTCGAGCTCAACACAAACTACAGGAGCAGAGAAGACCCAGACTACGCCCTAATACTGAAACACCTACGCAAGGGCCAGTGCACCCGCGAACAGGCACTGCGCCTCATGAAACAGAGCCTGCACAACCACGGGCCGGCATTCCGCGACTACATCGAGAACCACCCAAGGACGGTCTACCTATACACGAAGAACCAAGAGAAGAATCAGAAGAACCGGGAAAAACTCGTTCACCTGGCTAAGACGTCAAACAAACCGGTTGCTAGACTTCGATGTGAATGGGAAAGTCTCCGCAAACAAGGGCGGGGGTACGAGTCGGTGTATCGAAGCCACTTTGAGGACACAAATATAGTGTTAGAAAGTGATCTATGCGTGGGTGCAACAGTCGCGATCAATGGAATAAATATCGTCCCCGAGGCAGGACTATACAATGGCGCAAGAGGCACCGTAGTCGATTTTATATACGACACGGTATGCGGCCCAAACGACAAGCAGGGCCAACATCTCCCGAAGGCAGTCGTAGTTGATTTTCCTGGGCTGAAACTGGGAAACGCCGAACCATGGGACCACCGACACCCAACGGTAAGAAACACGGGAAATATTCAACCCTGTCAAAATATTCCCGAGTCTAACTTTTCGAATACTCCATACTACTAATACGCCACGAAGCATGTACCGATCCCAGTGCACACGGTACCGTGTAAGTACCGCTGTTGCCAGGTCACCTACTGTCCGCTCATCCTCGCGTGGGCGACGACCGTGCACAAATTCCAAGGGTTCGAGGCAGGTTTCGGTGACAACGACACGATCAACTATATCATTGCGGATCTAAACAATTTGACATGGGAAAAGAATCACCCAGGCACGGCCTATGTTGTAGCGAGCCGAGCAAAAACCATAGGGACACCCACTGATACCGAACCCTACCCAACAAGATCGAACCTCTTCTTCGATGGAACAATATGCGAGGACAGGTTCACCGATTTCACACACAAAGTGAACGGAGATATATGTGTCGCCATCGAAAAACGAAACGCATGGGTAGATTACATGGAGGGCAAGGCGGAGAGTACGAGACAGAGGAAACAAGGGCTTTACTTAGCGAACACAACAGCGTGGGTCAACGAAGCAATTCGTGCAAACACCATAATGACGAAAGCGGACCTAGACAAGAAAATCGTCGCCATCCTAACCAATCCAAACGATGAATGGAGAATCGCAAAACAACAATACATGATACCTACATAAATAGAGTACGCAGGGAAACTTTCATACAACTTAAAAAAATACCGGGCGATGGGAACGTAGGCCGCTCCAAGGCGATAATACCAAAAACTAACTAAACTACACCAAGCGTTGAGTCCACAAAATCTGTCACAAGCGATCTGTCTCATTATGTCACGATGCCGCGGGGAAGAACAAAAAATTCCACAAAATCCGAACCAGCCGGCGCAAAACTACGCGGCATATCGGACCGAATCACGGCTACTAAACGATGGCGGAACCCACCCACTACTACCACCGGATCAACTGCAACTCGGCGGACGCGTTCCGGAATGTGCAAATAGACGAGTTCGACGCGGAACCATCCGACAGAACCGCCCACATACTATCCCTCTTAACCCACCGAGTTCCGTCGACCACCGGACGGTGGGGTGTCGGCGACGAGACCATCAGCATCGAGTTGATGACGTTCTCAATGCGATGCACCGACGGAGAAATCAGAGAGATTACAACATGGTGGGACGAAGAAGGCCGAGACAAAAGCCTCATCCCCAACCACCGGGCGAACGCGATCATTGATGAGGCCCGGTTCACATCAGCGGAACGATCACACTTCAACAACAACCACAATCAAGTCCTCAAAGAACACTACGGCTGCAACTTCGTCTTTGGGGATTTGATATGTGAACTCCCTGCGGGAACCCCACCTCCCGACCATACAATCTATAACAACAACCCACTGTGGTCCATCGTACAGGAGAGGGAACCATCAGTTGAAATGATCTCCGAACACGGCCGAGAGTTGGCAGAGAACAAGTTGTCACCGGAGAGGACGATCCTATCCATCTGCCGAGGATCTTCAGTGTGGCAAGACACAAACTACCTCATAGGACCCAGCACATGCAGCGACCATGAGTTCAAATTGCTCTTAAGGTTGTGGGGTATCACCGACGACACACTGACTAGGCTCATCCCTAACACCGAGGAACCCAACGGGTATGCCGCCACCCTGCAATACACACGGGAATGGTCGCTGCTCAACCAACAAGACAAGGACCGCATCTGGCGGCTACCCCAGCTTCCAGGAACAACGAACAGCGCCTGTTATGACAATCTAGGCAGGGACCGCCCGAACAACGACATACACCGATTGGTTTTCGGCGACCAACCCCATACTGAAGGGAGACAGGAATTCATCCGTCTAATGAAGAGCTGGGAAGACGGTCCCGCCATCATCATCTACTCACTCACACAGATCGAAGACTCAATCATTTCGTTTTATCAGAGAGACCCCGCACTAATTTACTTCCACCACGAACGAGGCCGCTTCATGTACATGCTCGGTCGCCCAACCGCTGACAGCGACGAGGGAAGGGACGAACAAGACTACCGAACCGAGCTCCGCAATCTGCGGCGCGCCCTCAGGGACGGGAGAATTCGGTCTGTTGTAGAAGGCACACCGCTAACCTTGGGCGGGAGAGAGCTCTTCACAATGGAGGTCGAGATCAGAGACAGAGATTGCCATCCGTATTTCCTCCTCCGCAGGGACGGGAATATGGCACATGCCACCAAAACACCATATTTCTTCTTAGTACACGAGACGGGGGCAAACGCGATCAACTGGATCAACAGAGGACACCAACGGGCGGACTAAGCGAGAATTACAAGACAACCCGGGAAATACACAAAAAGACAAAAGAATTCCCGGCTCCTAACACAGGACCCAATTAGCAAATAAATGTAATACCAGGGGATACACCAGGGAAAAAATCCACGACAACGAAAATTTCCCGACCAATTGTTAAGGCTAGTCCTAGTTTAT
>JALLOV010001453.1:0-11128 GCA_036939655.1 Thalassiosira allenii | reverse complement strand
AATATGTGCCTTGGAAGACACAGATCGAAGAGGAAGCTAAAAAAGCATTTGGTATAATCCAATATGCATATAACAGAGAGACAGAAGAGAATCGATCAATACGTCTCACTAATCTGCAAGAAAAGAACACTGGTCTGTACGACACTCCACCAGAACTGGTGGAACTTATACAAAAGAAACCAACTCGACAAAGCAAACGGCCATATCACATCAGTGCCTATCCGAATCTAAGAAGACTGCAGCAACTGCGTTTCGGACCCTCCAAACCGATATGCTTTAATAAATTCTTTGGAAGCGCACTTCTTGCGAATAGTGGCATCCGTCACAACTACGAGTACACTCATCACCCTCTTGGGCGGTTGTACAGCTTAGCTACCAAAACAAATCAAATCATGACTGAAGGTCAACACTTCATTTCGTTCGAAATATCAAATGCACTCGAATGTCCAAATCTGTCCTACGACATAGGAGTGATACGACCACTGCAAGAACGGGACTGGCAAGATATGCCAGATAGTTGTTGGACACAATTTAATGTGTTCAAAAGAAGTACAATTCGGTTCCTAAACAAAGCACGAACACCTTCGTGGACCAATGACATAGATTGCTGCGTAATCAGTCCTCGACAATTGGCGCACATTCTGCATCCATATGATCGAGCTAGAATACGACGAATCAGCTGGAAAGAAGAGCACTATGGAGACAACACCTACAATCAAATTCTCCGACTGCCGGCAGAAGACACGTTCGTCAAAGCAGATGATAAAGGTGACGAGACCTGTGGATTATTATTAGACTTGGATCAAGGAACCCTGACCTACTACAGAAATGGGAAGAATACGCAACTGGTAGCCGAAAACTTGATTGGACCATATGTATGGATGATACAATTTGTCGGATTCAAATCGTGCAAAACAGACGTCCGCTTTCGATGTTTCACATACTGAAAATTAATTAGTATCGACTGGTTATTGATGACACAAATACAAATCTAATTAATCAAATCCGTTCGTCATTCATAAATAACTAATATATTCTTCAGAAAATTATACAATTTGTAAAATTATCACGAGGATCGGCAAATCACGTACATACGCAAACAGACCGAATCTTTTGCGCGGAATAAGGTTGGCACCAGTGACTTAGTACTGAACCTTCTATTGATGGAATTCCCATGAATGACACCAGTAAACTAAATTAGATCACTTTGTCACATGATTCAGTCTAAATTAGATGATTTCGTCTACAATCTTATTCTTATAATAGATAGGTGCTTACTTCTTGACACTACTTTGAGAGGGATAGAGAACACGTCATCACACACAACAACTGACACCTCCCAAAATCCGTCTGTCAAACCATCAGTATACATGCAGAGGAATTCATACAACTGACGTCAAACATCTGCTAACAAATATAGCTATTCCTACATATGCACATAGATACAACACCTTCTCAATGCTACCATGCATAGAGTGCAACATTACCTACATCTACCTACAGTACAGACTGAGTACAGATCGTCACACACACACACCATGGGATCAAACTAACTATTGTACACCAATCAATATTCTCCCCAAAACAGCATGCATCATAATCCCAGATTCAATCATCAAAACAGGAAATAAATGTTGTCAAAGGAAATAAGCAAACAAGTGCTCGCGTTGATTCACCAGCAACAAGGAATAGCTCAACAAAATCGCGGCGGGAACCGGAATTAAAACGGAAGACACATCTCCGAAGCAAGCGGCCGAGGATCTGACTACGGCAGCTACCTCCAAGCCCTAAAATACCTACATTATCATCGATCATCGACGCAATCCACGGACTCTACCGCGTGTATATCAAGACGAACCCTAACGAAAGATGTCGAAAGAGGTTCCAATACAACACATAAACTTTCTATCGAATAAAAATCTCGAACATCACGTCCGTCGTTACAATCCATTTCTAAGCGACGACCAAGTGGGAATATTATCCTACGAGGACAAGGCGATGATGGTTGCCAGGAAATACGACCCCACATCTCTCATGGTGCCATACATAACTCTCTCTACTATACATAAGGTCAAAGTCGATAATGTCAGGCCAGACATCGATTTTGTATCTACTGAAGCATCAAGCCAGTATTTGGTGGAGTTGTTAATGAAGATTCGGAGCATAATTAAGGTTCCAATACAACACATAAACTTTCTATCGAATGAAAACCTCGAACATCACATCCGTCGTTACAATCCATTTCTAAGCGACGACCAAATGGAAATATTATCCTACGAGGACAAGGCGAAGATGGTTGCCAGGAAATACGACCCCACATCTCTCATGGTGCCATACATAACTCTCTCTACTATACATAATGTCAAAGTCGATAATGTCAAACCAGACATCGATTTTGTGTCTACTGAGACATCAAGCCAGTACTTGGTGGCGTTGTTGATGAAGATTCGGGTCATGATCGATGATGATAATGGAACACGTTACAAGTCGCAACAAACTTCTACTGAAGTACACAAACAGATGCCAAAGTGGGAGAGACGCTTACGAAGCAGTCTGGAAGGGAAATTGTCACCCAGTAAAGTTGAGAGTTGGATTGAAGAAGCTCGTGCTGTAGAACGTGGCGAAGCCGAATTAGGTAACACTACCTTTTTTGAATTTGTACTGGATGGAACAAAGCGGCAAGATGCAGCGAAGACCGAGCATGATTTAGTCATGTATACTTTGGGAGAAGCATTTCATAATGGATGGATTCCAAAGTGCAGTAGCAATGATAGGACACTGGCCGAAATGTTTGCACAGGGTAGGTTACGAAAGCCTTCAGACGAAGACATAAAACGATCAAACGAATACCATAAAAAATGAATCTACACAAGTTTCAATACAGAAGTTGAATTCCAATAATGAACAGTTACAGAAGTAGAATTTCTACAATGAACTGTATATCAAGAAACACCATTATGAGTAAAAGTTAGCAAGAAGAAATAATTACAATTTATAACTATTTCTCATTCAGTACGCGGATACCAATGTACCACGCCATCGAAAATATTACAAAATATAAATATATAATCTCTCTAACTAAACAACCAACAGATCATTGCAACGAAATAAAAATAAGCATACTATTTCAACAAGGACCTCTACTATAATATTCTTCAAACACCACCTCAATTACGCATAAACTATGCTTCATCCCACTACATCAAAGATTGTTCAGTCTTCGATAGGTTGATCAAAAGACTTATTTTTCAAATGTTGGAGTCGCTCTCTCACGCGGTCGTCTCCAGCAATCCACTCGTTTTCGTACCACGATTCATAGTCATGCACATATTGCGTCACATGGGAAGGAAACTTGTCTCCCATTATGCCACATGTGACTTGAGATACAGGAAGTAAGGGGTTGTCAATGATGTCCCTGATACACAATTCGAACAGGGAGTCCACTTGAAAATCATACGCTAATTCAGTAAGAACGTCCAAATATTCCATCCTCTCTTCACCGGGATTCCCCGTGTAAAGATACCTGCGGAAAGCCTTGAAGGGGTCAATATCCACATCCAAGAGGTATCGACCATCTTCGTCGATGCGCTCAAAAATACTTATGCGTGTCAACGAGTTGAGAAAGTTCTTCTTCATGCCCACAACAACAGCCTTGTGAAGACTCAAGACTTCTCGTGGGATAATCGGACGCTCGTTAGGCCTTGAATCTCCACCTGAACTCGAATCATCATCTGAAGAACTCGAATCTTCATCGGACCTTGAACATTCACTTGATCTCCATAATAAACGGTGAAAAGCCTTAACACTGACTTGGACATCTGTTGTTTCACCATCCATTTGACAGTCTTCGAGTTGCCACTTCCCGCATCGCTCCCTGTACTCGTCCCATGTCCGCTCTCCGTGCGGAAATACGGCTGGAGGCGATGGGGGGTCTCCCAACCTGTGCCTTTTCCACTCGTTATAGTCAGTGAAGTACTGGCGGAAGGAGTCGGGAAGCCCATCACCTATATCACGACAGAACTTCATGGCGAGATCGTGGTCAGGATCCTCGAATATGGTCTCGAGGCACTTGGCCATTAGAGGATCCACATCAAATCCATTTATCAACACTGTGAGATTCCAAGCATTTCCATGGCGATAGAAGATATCGCCAGGATCCCCGGTGTACACCCATCGACGAAAAGCGTCGAAGGCGTCCCATGGAACATCCCAGAAATGACAGCCGTCTTCGTAGCCTCGATAAAGGTTCGATCTCTCCACTCGACTGATGAAGCCACCTTGGAACATGTTTTCGAACACGACCTTGTGGATGTGAAACACCATTCGTTTTTCGCCTCCTAGATCGTGTAGAACACTGAAGACGAGATCAGTGTGAACGCCTTCATCGCTCATAAAAAGTTGCCGGAGAGCGCAGCCCTCTATATTTGATCGGAGGAAATCATTTGCCCATGCACGAGGCCGAGGACGCGCCGGGGGAGGCTGTGACCAAGACACTGTATTGTCCATATCTAGACTTGCCTCCATTGCTGTCAGACTGTAAGAACAATGCGGTAATGAGTGGGTGTACCTATGTTGTGTCTGATCAAGCATCACATGGCATTATATATACATCAATCAAAATTACTCATGATGAATTGCAATCAGGCTCACTAAATCAATCACTCAGTTCCGGCAACTCATCATCAGAAGATTCCACGTGGTCTAGAACATTGCAATCATCATCAAGATCATAAGTTCTATTATTCACCAAACATCGACGACGAACAATCCTGTCATACAACACCTGTCGACGTGCGACTAAGACGCATGGCCGATGGCCAGACATAATTGCCAACAGAAGATAGCACTGTATAGATTGATGCTCTTGGCTACTAAAGAACGCCTGTATACCATCCCTGCTATTGTTCATTATATACTCCTCTTCGATTATAAACCTCAGACATATGTATCAATGAACTTTCAAATGTTCTTACCACCACGATAACACACTCCAGTGTACGAAAGGGAAGACTATGGAACGTGAGATGAAAGAAACAGTCATGATTAATCAAACATCTCATGAAAATACATCTGGAAGTCATAACGAACATAACGATCGAAGTATCAGTATAAACAATAATGAAGCCTCCTATATCCACGTAGTTTGAACAAAAAATATCAAAACAAACAATTCTCACAAGAATAAGACAAACAGAAATTTTTAGATTTCATAAATATTTCACCTCGACATAATACGACGTCTAGATTGGAGGTAGAAATTTACAACACACATGGGATACTCCATATCTTCCACGTGTTAAGGAAGATATATCTTACCCCACACGAAAACAGTTTGCTGCTCCCGAAGCCAATTCTCAAATTTAAACAACCATTCACGTCTCATCGATTCAAAGACAAAGCAGCATGATTCTGGTAAGGGAATAGAACCATCATCTAACAGCTCCGTTCAAGACAACGACAGCAAACTCCGACTGTGACAAAAAATCTAAAAGTTCGTCCATATTGTCACCTGCGGATCTAATATCGAATCTGACACCTAAACATAAAGATTGTAGTGAGAACACGAAACAACCGTCTCTGCGTCATTCTCATAAGGATCAAGATCACACGAAATCGCACGAATTAACTAAGACATAGCAGCACGATCCGCAAGGGACGACACCGCACAAGTTCTTCAACTACCATCTCCATTCGCCGTACGAGTAAGATTTAGAAGACGACCTTCAACACTCGAACACTCTATTTCCTCTACACGGGCAGAAGGAATCTCCATGCTAAAAATATCATGTAGACGTTTCTCCTTCGGCGCATTCATTGTTGAAACCAAGAATAAGATAACAGACGCAACCATACATACCTCTCCAAATAATGAGCAAAAAAAGCTTGGAATGAGTACAGCATAACACACCTCACTGAGGTCCCATGAAAGATCAATACAATCTTCACTGGGAAACCTTCATACTTTCCTTGACACCTCTCAAAGATACAAATCATATCGATGATAACATTAACATAGGAATTAATACTAATCCGCCCCATGATACTACGTCAGTTGACACTCTCAAAAGATCCACAATACATATGTAGGAATCAATAATAACAACTGACACCACAGTGAATATCCTTTCACCGATCACTCCAAAGATCCATCACACATACATAGGTAGGAATACATAACGATTGACACCACCATCCTGCATGTCAGAGAACATTAAAAATCCTGCACAGAACACCCATTGAAAAGCTTCCCGATCCTTCATGTATACATTTCGATATGTAAAGGCACAAGACAACATAATTACAGAATATGGAAAGTCAAACCATGGGCAACATAACATCCACCACGCCTCGCATCCAGTCCATCAGCAACTCAAACAAGAGAGCAAGGCTGAATCCACTGAATGATGACAAAACCATCATCTCAAATGTAGTGAAGGAAGTAATCGCCCCACAAAACTATACTCAGGAACATAATACACTGATACCAGACGACATCCGACAGCACATTCTGAAGTATCTCTCCTGCCGCGAGATCAAAATCTTAGAAATGACTTCAACAACTACAAAGCAAATCATCAAGAAGCATTGTCAACCCAGATGGTACGGACGGGACATCAAATTCGATGGGAAAATACTAAAATTCATTCCACAAAACAACATAGGGGAACAATCATGGCGCTGTAACAAAGGCGGAATCATAGGCTACAATGGAATCTGCACCGGCAAGACTGAGATTAAGCTCCTCGCAAACACTGACTTCAGCCAACAAGGATACAAATTAACAGTGGGATTCATACGCCCACCAGACAGCATGAACGATTATACATTCATGTATGAATCATCCCATGAATCAGAAGATAGCGAGAATGATGACAGTACAATTAGTACAATACAATCAAGTCAAGACACAGCGAGAGGATTTCGGGACTTCCGCATCCCGCAATCATGTACATATCCATCGCAACACGCCAACAAAGTGCATCGCTTCTATGCAGACGTCTTCATTTGTCGTTCAGTTCGACTCATAAGTCCTCTACACAGAAGACACGGAGTCCCCAATAACAATAACTGTCCTGCTACCTCAATTTTACAGGCATTCAAGGATGAAGGTCAAGACGAACAATCGATTCTAACAGATGTTCGTCCTTCTAGAGTATCCTGCTTCCACACAGAAGTTATTCGTGGATTACCACCACCACAACATATCACGATTGTTCTGTCTAGAATCAATTCCGAAACACTGCGCATCCACGTCAAAATGCCTCATCACATCACACTGGACGAACACATAACCATTCATCAATATACAGAAGTGAGCAACAATGTCAGCGGACCGTACACATGGTTTGTAGAACTAGGACCCATCCGAAATGAGAATGGATCTATTCAAATCGCCTGAATAAATAGAATTTTTAAATAATTACAAATAGTAATTATTTCTTATAGAGCTGCATTAAGATATTACTACAAAGAAATTATTACAAATAATAAATATTTCCCATCGCTAATTGCGTCACAAAATTAACATCTAGAAACAAAGCTTCTCAAAACAACAGAAATTTCAATGTCTAGAACAAAGACGCATCATACTAACCATACATTCAGTACCTAAATATTTTATGCCTAAAAATTATCCCGATTCCCAGAAAATCCTGCCATCTGATTGAACAAATCCGAAAGCACCAATAACAACTTCATATCTAGATGGGTTGGATGAATGAAGGAGGTATGCTCGTGCCACGCAGTATTGCAGCGGAAAGGTGTTATTTTTGATTGCGGTGAATAGTTCATCGACGCTGCCTTTTTCGTTGATAAGCTTTTGGATGTAAACTCGAGACTCTCTTTCGAGTCTGGGACGTATCTCTTCGTCCAATTCTTTCGACCATGCTTGTCGCACTACACGATTTGTTCTGTATTCGCACGAAGGGGCGAGTTGGTCGTCGGGGTAGTCCATGATCCTATCGCCATCTTCTTTATCAATACACCAAGTATGAACATCTTTGGTCGTCTTCAAGGTATCGATTCCGTTATTAGCTTCGGTGCGGGGACCATTCCATCCTGCTTCCATCACTCTGCCGATATCGGTTGTCGCGAGTAGGAATTGTGCTCTTTGTGGTGTCTCACGACGATCACCGAAAACAAATTCGAGAACGTCTGCGGGTTCAGCATCATTGAGAGGCATTCCCATTCCACTGAGATCTATGTTGATGGTTCCGCTGCTACCCCATCGAGATTTTAGATGTTCAAGGTCGCTCGAATCCAATGCGTTGACGGCCGCGATGTATCGCATGGCCATGTCCATTTGAGAAGTCATGATAATACTTCAATGGAAAAAAGAAGTGGCCCAACCTCGTTGAATTGATCTATCAAATATGCCTGGAGCACTGCAGTTTTTTCTGAAGAGCAATGCTTCTGTTAGATTATGTGAAGAATGCATAGTGAAGAGACAACTCCTTTGATAAACCAAACATGACACTTCATGACACCGCATGCATAGGAACTAGTACTATCTTAGCAAGAAGTATCTTTCGAAAACACGCTTAAAACATTACTAAATCCTACGTACGTACCATCAATCCAACACCAGCAATCTCATGACACCACACACGCAGGAATTAATACAATCAAGATAAGAAGTATCTTTCAAACGTACTTACAACAAATGCAACATCTGCCTTGATCTGCCACTACATCATAACACTTAGACTCACACCCAGCAAACAGATACCTTTCTACATACACATACTAATACTATTCCGCATGTATCTTTCTGGAAACGCCTCGCCCAAAGATACCTTGGACACCGGTTCACTCCAAAATCCAGCCAGGCGACAAAATTGCATAAAGCAAGGAGGCCGGTACCTATCTATGGTGTGCTGCGCCCCTCATCGCCTTTTAGCTCATCTCTTGCTTGGCTTCCCGCTGCCTCCAAGCCCATGCACGGAAGCTTCTTCATCGTTGGGATTGAACATAACCCCAAAGAAGCCCAACACACTCAAATCTTAACGAGGAAATATCAACAATCCACCGAAAAATGTCTGCTGGCGCCACCGCTACCATCTCTGATGATGAAAACGGCGACGAGCCCTTTTTTGTTGTACTCGACATTTTGGGCAAGAAACATCGGCATGGCGTTCAGGTGCCAAAGAATGACCTTACATTCAAGAGAATTCGTCAAAAAATCATTGAAGATGAAATCCCTGCTCCCGCGCCCTTCCGATTCACACTGGGGGCCGGTGGCACGCACCTCTCAGCAGAACAGGAGGAAAACTGGTCAGACTGGAGTCTCTTCAAAAGGAAGGGAGGGGGAGAACGTTATTTTGAGACTGAGTACCATGTTTTTATTGAGGAAGGCAATACCGAAGACAAGCCCTTATTAGTTATGATTTCCGTCCTAGGCAAGGATAAGGGGGGTGGTGTTGTTCAGGTGCCGAAGAACGACCTTTCATTCAAGAGGATTAGAGATGAAATCAATGAAGATGAAATCCCTGTTCAGAAGCCCTTCCAATTCACACTGGGGGCTGGTGGCAAGCCCCTCTCAGCGGAACAGGAGGGAAACTGGTCTGACTGGAGTCTCTTCAAAAAGGAGGGAGGGGGAGAGAGCTACCTTGAACCCGACTTCCATGTTTTTATCGATGAAGGCAATGCCGTGGCATAAATGACTGCGTGTGTAGAAGCAAGAGGGTATTGATGCGGCCATGGAGAACGACGGAATGCCTGAATGCTTGGTTAGATAGCATTTCAAATCTGAACAATTAACAAACAGTCTTTTTCCAAAAATTATTATAAATTATAAATATTTCTCATATGCCTAATTTTTTACAAATTATAAATATTTTTAAGAAGTGCTGTCTACATCAACAATGGCACAATACAGCAATAGTCCAATATACCCACTATTTACTGCTTCTAATCAATGACGAGGGCGACGAGCGCTGATGACTCTGATTCGATTTCATTCAATACTATCTATCTCCCAGCTAAAGCACCTACCTTCGAAAGCCCGCTCAAATAAGTACCATATCCTACGTACATACAATTGAACCTATTCTTACATCTAAAATCCAAACAAATCCAACTAACAGCATCACACATCAACCGCATGCACTGCACAGCAGTAAATCGCAGCATTCATCCGCCATCATCTCATCCACCCGCTGCTAGCCCTCACACACCTTCTATCAATATTCACGAGGCAGAAAGATGACCGATAACACCAGACGCATTAAGAGAGAACTGCAAAAACTCGCCGATGACCCGATCAGCGGAGTATACCTTGCACCGCGCAGCGGCTCGAGCCCGCGTCGCTACGCAATCATTATTGACGGTCACAGTGGAACAATCTACAGCGGACACTATTTTGAGCTGACGATGTCCATCACAGATGAATACCCCATGGACCCACCTATATTAGAATTCATAACAAAGATCTATCATCCTGAAATCGACAGAGAAGGGAAGGTCAACCTCCCTATTCTACGTCATAGATGGATGCCTGCCATAACAATCCGTCAGATTTTGGTCGCAACACAACAACTTCTAATGACTCCCCTACCAAACAGCTGGACATCCCGCCAGCACCAATTACTCAACGGGGAGAATTGGTCCCATACATCTATGTGCTTCCAGACTCAACAAGCAACTCTAGACGGCATCTCCAACGAAATCCTAAATAACGTGGTGAAATACATGTCCCTCCAAGATAAGATTATGCTGACTATTGCACTGACTGCACCATCCAAAACCTTCCGTGCATACGGAGCACTAGGCGTTAGACTCAATAAGAAAAGTCAAATCATCATGGACGGCACAAACAATCAAGTCGAAACTTTAACTATCGGACCTTTTCAAGAAGACAATGCCTTAACAGAAGATGACCTTGGATCGATACTCGCGTGCGTCAACGCCACATCCAATGTCAAACACCTCAAACTATATATCACCAATCAACGGTCAGTTGATGGAAGTGCACTTCTTCCTCTTTGCAGATCTGTTATACTTGAAACAGTGTCAACCTGTTGCAATAATATTGAAACCAACCCAAAAGAAAACAGTGCATGGAGAATAAAGGGGATGGACATAAGGACAGGAGCACTTGAATTAGTAATCGTTCTCACAAAACGACAAC
>JALLOV010001413.1:0-12312 GCA_036939655.1 Thalassiosira allenii | reverse complement strand
ACGGTACTAATGCAGGAGGCCATGTCAGCGATGGGGGATTGGTCACTAATGTTCCTTGACCGCATCTACGAACTATTACGGGCTGCAGGGGAACAAGAGAAGCTGGGCAAGGGCCATGGTGGCGTTGGCATGCGTCACACGTCTGCGGATGTTGCCATACGAAGAACTTTTCACGCATCTACAAGGAGACATTGACATATTTCTTTGCCGCCATGGATGAAGAGACTTATGATGCAGCATTGCGTAGCGTGGTGCGTTTCTTGCAAGAAGAGACGTTGCCGTTTGCCGTGAAGGATGCAAGCCTTTTGTGCCAGGCCGTTTGCTCGACGAGATTTGCTCTTGAAGGTAGTGAATATGGTCGATTGGACAGGAGTCCAGGATTGGATGCACTTGTGCCAATATTGACTGAAGATCTGGAACATGCATCGGCGAAGTCCTCAATCTATCGTCTTCGAGCGATTGCTGGGGCCATCCGATACGCTGGCTCAGCTGTGTTGAAGCATCGCGAGGCCATCACATCAGCCATTGCATTTGCCTTGTCGAAATCAGATGATCGCAAACTCTTCAAGACGGGTTGCAAGTTATTGCGGCATACACTGTCATCCCAGTGCGAAGAATATCCAATCGCTCAGTGCTACCACCCAATGAGGTTGTGGGAAGGTGACTCTGGCCACGTTTCAACCGACCCAGCCAATGCTCCAACCCCCGTCAACAGACCAACTACTGATATGTCATCGGCAAAACGTTTCACTGTCCTGATCTCGAATGGAGTTTACGATATGATTCAAGCATCCAATCAAAAGTCTGCGCTGCAGCTCCTCGACGACCTGTCCCTCCCCTACGACGTCGTTGACGGGATGGACCCCGAGCAGAGGGAGAAGCGGAACGCCTTCTTCGGAATCAGTGGCATCCGGGGCAACTATCCCCAGATCTTTTCGTCCACCGAGGCGGGAGATGAGCACACCTACCTCGGCGGCTCGGATTGGCTGCAATCGAGCAGCATCGAGGAGCTGAGGGCGGCGATTGGCCAGACTGGTGGAAAGGAGTCGCCTAAACCAGTAGGTGGCGGCGGTGGCGCTGTTCAAGCTGGAGCATCTCCTCCTCCTCGGCCAGTCCTGGGAGCGTCAGCTATTCTGAGTGGTGATAGAATACTGTGGCATTCTCCTTCTGGCGAACAGATCGACTTCACAGTGAGCTTACTTTCACAGTTTGCGCTGACGCGTTGGAAGGCTTTGGGAGTACGCCCTGACGGAGAAGTTGCTACTGCTGCTGGCAGTGTCAACCTGCAGCAATGGCGACAAGCTCTTCGCGTAGTAAGGTACTCGTTGAGAGGTTGCTCGGGAATCTTGCTTGACCAAGATCCCGATACTGTCCTATCACACGACACTGAAGTTTTCTGTCCCAAGGAAATTGCAATGGCAAAGTTGATAAATACGTCCTCCACTGAAACGAGAATGGCTTTGCAGGGGCTTCGGCGGAAGCTCTGCTTCAACCTGATGGACATGATGTGCTTGATCGCGAAAGATACCATCGACTGCGAATCGAAATCCGCGGGAGAGGAGAACGATACTCGTCAGTTCAGCAAGGGCAATGATATGGGATCAATCAGCACGGACACCAAAATCTTGAAGGAGGTAATTCAGCTCGCAGAACTGGTCTTGTCAAGGAGGGGTGCCCAATATCAATCTGGCAGTGGAAAAACTATATACCGAGGCCAAAAAGAGATCCTGACGGATTTCGCTCTAGCATCAACTACGGATTTCCTGTCCTCGGCACTCTCCCGCTGCAATGATGACTCGTACACTCACAACAACCATTCCTACTACAAGGATGGGGAAGACTCCGGCAAGACAGTGTCTCGTGCACTTCTTGTGAACAGAATTCACCTTGCAAATCAAGATTTAACATCAAGTGCATCATCCCAGGTTCCCCGGAGACTAAGAAAGCTGAGAGGTGTTGGTTTAGACGCTGAATCACCCGAGAGCTTGTTCTCTTTGGATATGTCCCTACAGGCATTGCAGGAGCACCTGTCTAGCGAGAGTGAGCCGAGGCAGACTTCCCTTGAAGCCTACGAGGCATTAGTCGACGGTTTGAGCGCTCTTTCCTGTCACCCAAACATGAACGTTCGAGGATCTGCGAAGAGCATGGTCGATTTTGCCTTGACGCGATTTGGGTGGGTTATCAAGCACAATAATCGTCCATCAAGGCTCCTTGCTGCAATCCGCCTCGCTGATGATGACATGAGAGGCATGCACGGATTACCTAGCTGCGCCAAGCTGGTGGACCAAGTCAACTCTCAGGGCAAACGCTCCCGACTTGCAGAGGTAGTGAAAGGTGTCGCCAAGATTGTGTCGCTGCCGAAGATCATCAAGCACTTCGTCTATGGCGCAAGTAATCGCTTTGAGTTGGTACAGACTTTGTGCGGAACCCAAAGATTAATGAAGCTTATTCCACCGGAGGAAGTCGAGAAAGTAGTTTACTACGTGGTACGTTACGCCTCTTTATTGTCATTTCTTTGCATGGCACTGTGACTTGCTCACTATACTTTTGCTGGTTCGTTGTCTACACACCAAAGAATCAAATTTTTCTGACTTATCGTGGTAGACTATGTTCACTTCCTCGCAACACGGAGAAAGAGCAAACCACACATGAGGCCTGCTTGGCTTTCCTTCTTGGCATATTACAGGAAGGCAATGTCACCACAGCCAAGTCGGAGAAGGACTCAGATGACAATGATGCTGGCGCCATGCATTGGCGCGACCGTCTTGTCGCGGCCTGGTTTGTCTTGAAACTCATTGATGACCGTGACTTGATGGTCGGCGACCCCAAGATTGTTTCACAAGTTTGGCGTACATGCTTCACCATCATTGAAGAGGAGATCGGCCAGCCATTACAACGTGTCTCTCTCGGGCTGCTGGGAAGGCTCGTCTCGCTTGCCCTCGTTGACATGTCTTCTTCAGAAGGTAGATCTGAATCCCCCGATCTATCCATATTGTGCACCACGTTCTCTACCGAGAAGTTCTGCCGTAGTTTCGGCAATGCTCTTGTGCATGATCACAAAGAAGATAGCAGCGTAGGCGGCGGACATAGTGCGCAATGGTCTAGCGGAGTCGAAGAAATCATCCGAGATGCTACCACCCATAACCTCGCAAGAAGGACGCTGTTCCCATTCAATAGGATCAGCCAAAAATCTCACACCTTCAAGCTCCAGCACTCCCAGCTGATTGAGACCATTCTATTGGCAATAGGCCACGATCATGCCAAGAAAACCGCAGCTTTCTTGCTCGACCTGGCCAAGGAATTGGTGGCCTCTCCACCCAGCGAGGATCAGCGCAATCAGCAGGTCACATCAGGTAATTTGGTCTCTTGCGCAGTTTCGCCTCCTCTATCGCCACTCAAGCATCGCATTGTTACAATTGTACTTACTATTTGTTACATCCTTCGATAGCGGAAATATTTGGTGGTGTTTGCAGGGCACTGATTCAGTATAGTAAAACAGGCGAGGAGAGGGATGAAATTTGGGACACATCATTGCTGCCATTCCTCGACCATGCCATTGTGAAAATGCCCACGAATCTTTTGGGGGCATTCTTTGGTAATTCGCTGCGTTCATTTGACGTCAATGTTTACGGAAGTATATGCTTTCTTACAATTGTATCTCTTTTTGTGCAGATGCCTGCCGGTATGGCATCTACCATTTTCCCCCGAGCTACTTCTTTCCACTGTTGAAGTGGTCAGTTCTCAAGGTACAGAATACTCTATGGCAGAAAAAGTCAGGAGAAACGGCCGGAGAGGAAGAAGGCAACAGCGCTGCGTCAGCAATGGCCGATCGTTTTGCCCTGCAAGGAAAGTGGTTGTTGTTAATCCAAGCAGTCATCATTGAGCTTGACAATGAGGACGATCTTGGTGCTGTGTGCAAGCCTCCGTTCTACACCGACATCTTGTGCAAGAAGAGCAAACCCCTTGATAGCGGTGCTGCAACAACTGAACTGGATCTTGGACGATCATGGAAACACATCAATGATGTGCTAACTCCGTGTCTCTTAAATGCCATCAGCCACCCGTATGACAAGTGCCGTGATCACATTGCGTCTTGCCTCTTCCGCATGTGCTACTGCCACCGAAAATTCATCAATGCTTACAAAGCTCTCGGAAACGAGACTGGTCCACAGAGTAATGAGGACCCTGGAATCGAAATCATGAAGCAATTGTGCAGTATTCGTGATTCTGATGAGTATTCATTTAAGGAAAAGAACAATGCGCTGGGCACCGCCAGGAAGTTCGTGGCAATATGTGTCCATTGGGGCGATGCCAAACATGAGTATGCGGACTTCATAATCCCCCTGCTGCCACAATCCTTCGAATCGTTGCAAACAACCGAAGGCGAGGTCTCACCCGAGGACCGTGGCATCGAAGCGGACTTGGTTAAGGGTTACCGATATGCCATAGCCGACATCAGTTCCTCCTGTGTTGCGTCGTACGGGGTCACCAATGACATGACTCGTGTCCTGGACGTTCTTCAGGAAATGTCCACCCATGATTGTTGGCAAATAAGGCAGGCCAGTGCCCACTTCTTGCGGAATTTCCAGGGTGCGCACAAGTTCTTGCTTACCAAAGATCAGGGCGATGTGTGTTTGTCAATTGCGATATCTCTTCTGGCAGATGACCGCCGAGAGGTTTCCAGTGCAGCAATATCCACTCTCACAGGTATTCTGGCTATGCTGCCACAAACTGAACTGGAGGAGCTTGTATCAAAGTACATCACAATTGCAAACAAGGTAAGTTCACTCTGTGTGGATACGTTGATTTGAGTCACTCAATTACATGTACAAACTACAAACGCCATTGTATCTCCACCATATCATCCAGTCTCTAAAGAAGAAAAAGCGTAAAAATGCGCCTCCTCCGGCAGAAATGTCCGCCGAAGAAGCCGAAACGAAGGCGGCCAAGGAAAAAGCGCGTGCCACGAGGCAGCAAAAGTCTGTGTTTGTTCTCTGCGCCGTAGTTATGGGGAGGCCGTACGATACGCCCCCGTACATCCCGGAAGCCCTCGCGGCACTGTCGAAGCACTCTTTCGAGCAAAGGGCGGCTTTGGGCGTGAGAGAGGTGGTGAAGATGACTTGTTCCGAGTTCAAGCGCACCCACACGGACAATTGGGAAGCTCACAGGAAGCAGTTCACTCAAGCACAGTTGGAAGCACTCGAAGATGTCGTGAGCACTCCGCATTACTATGCCTAGATGAATTGGTCTTCCACGGCTTGTGAATTGATACAGTGGCAGATGACAAAGCTTTTGGCAGGGATAATGTACTTAGAGTACAATCAGAGATTGTTTCAGTTTCAGTTGCATGATGACAGTTCAAGTACAACACACCGATCTATGAGCTTGCACCAGGTGGGGCCTCTCAAAGTACATCAAGGGAATAAAGAATGGGGTAGATATCTCAGCGAATCCTCTGAAACCTCAAAATGAGACGCTCACTGCTCACTGCGTCGTTATTCCCACTTTTTGCTTTGTTCTTCCAATCCCCAATCCCCACGCTCACTTGAGTGCTTGGTTAGGGTATGTTGTTCCGGCGCGGCCTCTCTTCCTCCGCAACGAAGAAATTGCCAATCGATCATGCCCACGGGTACAGCAATGTTGAAGCCGGATTCCACCCCGGCGGCGGCATCGTCCAACACCGGCGGCGCCGTCGACAATAATTCTTCCCCCTCGCTATTGCGCCCGCGGGCCCTAGATTGGGACTCACATCATGAGCGCGATGCCTCCGGCGAACCGGACGGCGAGTCCTCCCCGCCGTCGTCCGCCGCCCGGCCCTCCCGCCGGGCCGCCAGGAAGGCGGATCTGAATTACTCGGAACTCGGCGACGACGACGGGAACGACGACGGGAACGACGACGGGAACGAGGACGACACCATCGCCTCCCTCCAGAAGAATAAGAATAAGAGGAAACGGCAGTCCACGGGAACAAAGTCAAAGAAGCGCAAGTCCACCTCTTCCTCCGCTGCGGCTGCTGCCGGTCAAGATGAGGATGAAGACGCCGGCGGGAATACGGGCACAAGAAGGTTCAAGACCGAGCAGTGGGAAGCCTATCTCTCGGACCTGATCGCCTTCAAGTCGGAACACGGGCACTGCAACGTCACGGACCGCACGTCCAAGCTGGGACGATGGGTCGACGTCCAGCGCACCAAGCAGAAGAAGGGGGTGATGCCACCCGAACGTTATGAGCGCTTGAACGAGTTAGGATTTACATGGGGCAAGCCGCGGGCTTCCGGCCCTCAAGAGAATGTGGGCTGGGACTTTAGGCTCGAGCAGCTGAAGCAGTACAGGGAGGAACACGGGAATTGCAACGTGAAGAAGGCCAAGGACGCGGCGCCCAATCCGCTCTCCAAGCTGGCAATATGGGTCTGCGATCAGAGAATGGCGAAGAGGAGGGGCAAGCTGTCCGACGAGCGGATCGCGCTCCTGGACGAGCTCGGTTTCGAGTGGAACGTGCGGAACCTGAAGAAGTACGGGGGCGGCAAGCCGAAGGGTGCAGGGAAACCGAAGGAGGAGGAGAAGGAGGGGGGCGTATTCGCCAGAACGGTGAAGGTACGAGCTCCTACCGTGAAGTGGGAGGAGAGGCTGGAACAGCTCAGGCGTTACCAGGAGGAATTCGGGACGTGGGATGTAGAGGGCGACGACAACCTGCGGACGTGGCTGGTGAAGCAGTGCTCAGCGAAGGAGAAGGGGACGCTGAGCGAGGAACGCAGGGGTGCGCTGGACGAGATTGGGTTCGATTGGGTGGGTCCGACTCCCAAGAAACGTGGTCGGAGGAAGAAGACAGAGGAGACAGAGCAGGGAGGAGAGGATGAGAAGGGCACCTCCGACGATCCAGGCAGCGATGTTGGGGTGGATTTGTACCTGACCATATCTCCTGGAAGGCTCGGGCTGACAGTCCAGTTCGACGACAAATGTTGCACCATCACGGCAATCCACCCACTTTGCGCCTTTAAGGATCAAATTGATGTGGGCGATCGACTGCTAACAATTGATGGAAAGCGTGTAACGAAGGAGGAGGATGTGATCGAGGGAAACGACAAGCAGCGTAAATTTGGCTTCGCAAAGAGTGAGGCTGCAAAGGTTGCCAAGATGCCTTTCGCGAGGATAGTGGCTGGCAGCAAGAAGTCTACTCCAAAAGAACGGACTCCGAAGAAGCCATCCCAAGCCACTCAGTTGAAATGGGATGGTTTGTGGGAGGCAAAGTTCACGGAGCTACGGGAGTTCATCGCCTTGAACGGCCACTGCGATGTCCCCCAAAGAGACACAGGTGCGCTTGGGAAGTGGGTGAAGAATATCCGCTACCAGAAGAGTAAAGGCACCCTCCACCAGTCGCGCATAAGCCGCCTCGAGGAGGTCGGATTCATCTGGGCTTCCACGCGGAAGAAGCCTCAACGGTCGCGGGCTCAAACCCGCGCGCCGATGCGCTGGATGGTTTGTGGGAGGCAAAGTCCAAGGAGCTTCTGGAATTCATCTCAGTTAACGGCCACTGCGATGTCCCCCAAAGAGACACAGGTGCGAGTGGGTGAAGAATATCCGCTACCAGAAGAGTAAAGGCACCCTTCATCAGTCGCGCATAAGCCGCCTCGAAGAGGTCGGATTTATCTGGACTTCCACGCGGAAGAAGCCTCAACGGTCGCGGGCTCAAACCCGCTCGCCGATGCGCTCAGAAGCCTACGAGCAAAGGTTTGAGGAGCGGTTCGAACAACTCCGGCAGTTCAGGGAGTTGCACGGACACTTTCACGTGCCCAAGCCGCCGCCGGGGGAGAGCTCCCAGTTGCGGAGCTGGGTGGACAGGCAGCGGTCCAACTACAAGATGAACAAGCTGTCGGATGATCGCATCGCGCGCCTCCAGGGAATCGGGTTCAATTTGGACGAGGGCAAGATTCAAGTGTCGCTCGACGATCGGATCGCCCAGTTCACCGAGTACGTTATGCAATTTGGCTCCGACGTTCCCCTGTCGCACCCCGTCTTGGGCAAGTGGGTGTGGAGTCAGAGAGATCAGGTGAGTTCGAAGTATTTTCTCTTCTGTAAGTATTTCTTGATTCTCATTTTACATGCTGTGCATTATCACAGTACAAGAAGGGCAACTTGTCCGATGAACGCATCAAGCGTCTTGAAGCCGTCGGGTTTGACTGGCAACTCACCTTCGTGGAAAGAGTAGCTCAGCTCCGACGATATGCGGCGGAGCACGGTAATTGCCACCCGCCTCAAACCCATGTGGTGCTGGGAGATTGGATCAAGAGTCAACGCCAAGCTTACAGGAACAATGAGCTTCCTGTGGAATGTGTCGCGGAGCTCGATGCCCTGGGCTTCCAATGGAGTGCGGCGCCACCAAGGCCCCGAGTCGGGTGGGACCTAAAATTTGATCTCCTGACTTCATACAAGCTGGAGACTGGTCACTGCAATGCCCCCCGTTCTCATCCCTTGCTTGGCTGCTGGCTTGATAACCAAAGAAGGCAGTACAAGACGGGCTCCATGCCCCCGGACCGTATTGCTGCTCTTGAAGAACTTGGCATTCACTGGGGTACGCCTAAGAAGGACCCTGCACTGAGCTGGCACGAGCAGTTTGTTGCATTGCGGACATACAAAGAAGCGCAGGGCAACTGCAATGTTCCCCAGCGAGACGAACAGCTTGGGCGATTCGTAAAATGGCAGCGCTATATGTACAAGAAGGGGAAACTCTCCGAGGACAGAATCAACCTCCTCAACGGCATCGACTTCAATTGGCAAGTCCGTGACACACCGGAGCCTTCTGTCGACTGGGATACTCGATTCGGTCAGCTGCAACGCTATTTTGATGAGTATGGGCACTGCAAACTCCCCATGAAATACAACGATGTGCCTGGTTTAGGAACATGGCTTAGGAATCAGCGCTGCAACTTAACGAATCTTTCTGAGGAGCGGAGGAATGCACTGCTTGAGATGGGTGTTACGCCCATGGGCAGAATCAGGGCAGATGGCTGGGAAGAGCAGTTCAACGCTGCTAAGCTCTTTCAAGAGGAGCATGGCCATTGCAATGTCACGAAGGGCATGGATGAAAAGCTTGCCAAATGGGTGGAACGCCAGCGCCGATCTCACAAGGACGGCAAACTATCAGATGAACGCACTGAACTGTTGCGGAGTATCAGGTTCGAATTTGACAGCGGCGCCGTCGCCGATTTACATCTCACCATCTCCCCCGGGCAGCTTGGATTGCAATTGGAGATGGAGGAAGATGACAAATTGGTTGGGGCCAGGATCACTGCTATCGATTCCACATGCACTTTCAAGGACCAGGTCAGTGTTGGTGATAGATTAGTTACAATTGATGGCAAACACATCACAACGCTGGAGGATCTGGAAGCAGTTGACAGTGATCAGGCAACCATTGGGATTGCAAAGAAGGCAAGGAAAGCAAGGAAGAAGAATGCAACAAAGAAGAAGCCATCAACCAAGCAGAAAGTGATTGAGATCTGATGTATGCAGTGGATATTACTACCATAGTTGTTCTAAGTGAAGTAGGATCTTGTTCTCTGTATGATAGTAGTCACGGAGCCGAGATTGATGACAGGAATGTGTGCTGCTTCATTCTTCTTTTGACTCCATAATTTAGGACCATTACGGGGCCATATGTATATGATTAGTAACTATCAAACTACACTAGAGTAGAACTAGGTTTTGTCTCCGTAGTTCGAAGAGCCAGGCATTCTTCAATAAGTGCCGTCCCACTCGACGTGGCGCCGCAGCCTGTAATTCCTATCCTGCCTCCGCCTCCTTCCCTCGTCCAACGCGGCCTCCACCCCACTCCCCAGCTCCTGCTGCATGAAGTTATCGAAGAGCGGCCCGTTGCTCACGGGCGGGGCCATGGGAGGGGGTACCTCGCCCTCCTCCAGCTCGATGTCATCGACAATGGCATCCACATATCCACCCACGCCCCTCATCGCCTTGACCACACCCTCGTCCATTACGCCCTCCTCGACGCACCCCTTGCTGTACAGGGCGAAGGCCATGTTGCCCCTCGACATGCTGGGCGGGATGCAGTTCCCGATCGTCTTTATCATGTAAGCGTACGTCGCCGAGTTCCTGCCCGAGATTACGTCGTTCTTGCGCTTGCCCTTGTAGTTGTCCGCGAGCAGGCGGGCCTGGCGCTTCAACGCCTGGCGCGACGTGGCCTTCTTGGTCGAGTTTTTGAGCGTGCGGAGAGTGAGCGCCTTGCAGTACTGCATCCTGGAGTAGGTGGAGAGGGCGGCGTCGAGGGTCACGTCGCGGAGGCGCTCCTGCTCCATCCTCAGCGCCTCGTCGGAGTCGGAGCCGCTGGCCGGGGCCTTGCCCATGTCGCCGCTCAGGACATTTGCAGTGTCCACGGCCTCGGCGTAAGCCGCCGGGTCGAAGTTGGCGGCTATGCGCAGCACGGCGTTGAAGGTCATGGGAGTTGGACACGTCCGCACGTCGAAGGTGGTCGCGTGGGGATCGATCCTGGCGAGGTTACCAGCACCAGTTCCAAATCCAGCGCCGACTCCCTGAGCGATGCCGCTCAGGGCATGGTCCAGCCCGCCGTTTCCCAGGCCGATATCCCCCCCATCCTGCCAGTGGCGGTTGAGCACGACGTCCAGGATCTCCTTGGCCAGTTCCGGAGGGGAAGCTCCATCGGGCATGAGCTCGACCATTTCCGCAAAGGAAGACGCCCTGTCCGAAGATTCAAAGTGCTCTTGACAGAGGCAGGCGAGGCTGTCCAGGACCAAATCGTACATGTGCGCGGTGATACCCGGAAAGGCACCGAACTGGTACTCCTCCTTGTTGGGCGGAGCCTCGTCCTCTTCCGCCTCTTCGTTCGAGGCCTTCTTCTTCTTCTCGCGCAGACCGGCCTTGCTCATGTTCTCCTCCATCGTCTCTATCCACGTGTTCATGTGCTCGTCGGCGTCCTTCTCCGTCAGTTCCCTCTCCTCTTCGCCATCACTGTCGCTACTATCAGAACTATCGCTGTCACTGCTGCTGCTTTCACTAGAACTGGAATCGCCCCCCGCCAAGGAGGAGGGATCCAGCAGCTGGCTCCTGACTCGGGTCCTGAGCTCGTCGTAGGTCTGGCCCTCCATGACCATGCGCTCCATCAGATCCAGCATGGCCCTGAAGCACTCGTCCCTCGTAAGATCGCCCTCACCGTCCTCCCCATCCAAGGTCATCTCGCCATAGCCGACGCTCCTGCCGACGAAGCCCTCGCTCTTGGAAATCAAGTGGTTCAATCCCCGAAGGATGTACTCGACCCTCTGGACCACCTCGTCGCTGGCGTAGTAAGCGTCCGCCATCTCTTCCTCGGCGCTCTTCAACTCCGTGCTGCTGTCGGACTTCTTGTACACTATCAGCGAGCCCACGGGGGCGTCGAATATTGCCTCGACCTCGGTCCGCAGCTGGGAGGGCGGGCAGACCAACGGCGGGAGGTTGCGAGAGTGCCGCGTGGGGAGGAGCTGACCCGGACCGGAGTTCCCTAGGTTGCCGCCGTCGCCGCCGTCCCCGTCGTCCCAATCCTGGGCCACGGCGGAGAAATATCGGGGATTTACGGGCTGCATCGAGCGGCCGAATCGCCACGGCGAGCCCGACGGAGAGGCCAGCGAGGTGGCCCACCCATGGCGGACATCATCGGCGGGGCGTCCACATGATGTGTCGATGGCCGCCGACGCCGAGAGCGCTCCCTGGCATGGACGTCGACGGTAGAGGATAGAGGACGCGGGGCGCACCCTCCTCATGATCGTCGAGGCGGGCGACATTTTCCTGCTTGTTGCCGTCCCGGTGCCTCGCTCGTCCCCGTTGGTTCGGCTCGGTGCATCCCCGGCCGGCCCGCGGTCGGACGACGAACAGACTGAACACTTTCCTTACACAGGAATCAGTACTTCCTTGGTCTGTTCGAGCCGTTTCGATTGAGTCTCGCCACACACATGCAAGATTCGAGGGTTCTTACCTACCTGGGCAGGTACGAAGGAGACGGCCGCCCCAAGAAGTCCCCAACAGACCTGGGAAAGGATGTGCTCTGACTAACTCCCGTAGACCCTGACCTACCACCCACCCTTGAGTCGTTGGAACTGCTGCGAAGAAGTGCTGGATTGAAGAAGGCCAAATGCACGAATGGGAAGATATGCACTGTGTCACAATCGGTGCCTAGTTCGATACACGGTATTTTCGTTGATGATGGGCTAATCAGTGCGATAGTATTCGTACAACGTTGAACAGTGCTCAACTCCTTAAGAGTTGGGTGTGTGGTGATTGAGGTAGATACTTCTACCAGAAGGGTGCATAGAT
>JALLOV010001388.1:0-18854 GCA_036939655.1 Thalassiosira allenii | reverse complement strand
TGGCACCGTGACTGTGATGGAAACCAATGTAGTACTCTGGCCTGAGATTGCACACAGCCTGTGAATCTTTCAAACGCTTGGTAACGGATAGGCCTGTACTCTTGAATCCATTGTGAATTATATCAAACCTTCCAGAGAACGCTTGCGAAGTCATGTAGTGAAACTTCTCTGCAGGGAAGTAGTTGAACACTAAAGCGTCTGCCTTCCTGGTGGTCAATCGAGTCTCTGGAGACCAGACCTGCCACTCCCCAGCCTGTAAGGATGAAACTTTGCCACTCATGACCAGGATCACTGCGCGTCCATCACTGCCTGTGAGAGGTTTCACCTCCTTGTCACTATTGCTCTCCCCAATTGAAATGAACTGGATTAAGCCAAGCCTCATTGTGGAAAAGGCATTAGCGTCCCTCTCCACTAGTTTTGTCCTCATGAATTGACTGCATTCAACCATTGCCACTGGAGGATATTCCAGGGAACGCACTTTGGGCTCAACCGACTCCAGAATGTGACAGCCCTCCGTCAATGACAAAGTGCGAAAAGATTTGGATCTCTCTGGGGCGCTCTTTGCAATGGTTGTCAAGTGGCCTGCATTGATTTTCTCCTTCTTCATCAGTGGGTCCCAGGAAGGAGACGATCCTTTCCCACTGTGTTTGGCGCCCTTGGATACTGTCTCAGAACTCGAGGACTGAGACAATCCATTCCCACCGTGTTTGGCTCGCTTGGATACTGTCTCAGAACTTGAGGACCGAGACAATCCTTTTCTACTGTGCTTGGTGCCCTCGGATACTTTCTCAGATCTTTTGCTTTTGGATGATGTTGACTTTCGAGCCTGTTGGGTTGCATCCTTAAGCTTGGTAGTGGATTCCTTCCGAGACTGCTCAGCAACATGATCTGCTGGCTCATCTGACCCAGACTCCTCATCTGTGTCTTCCAGGATCACCTTCCTCTTCTTCTTCTTTGCATGAGGCCTGCTGGTGCTGGACTTGGTCCCCTTGNCACCTTCCTCTTCTTCTTCTTTGCATGAGGCCTGCTGGTGCTGGACTTGGTCCCCTTGAGGCGCCCACCACCGCTTTTGCCATCTTTTCCATTCTTTTGGTTGCCCCTTGGACGGGGTTTGGTATCATTAAATGCATCAGATTTCGCTTCATCTCTCCCCTTGGCTTCCCTGGCAAGTCCACTAGAAGAGGTACCAGAAACATTGGGAGCAGCCAGCTTCATCACCTTATTCCTCAACAAATTAAGTGCCCCTTTCCCTGGAGGAGGAACAAGCCGATTTCTTCTGTCCTCCCCAGGCTGCTTTGGACCAAATACCATTCCTGAGGTAGACGTATCAGAAAAGAAGAGGCCAAACTGTGCCTTGGACCATTTGGGTATGGTAGGAGCAATGTTACCAAATGGAGAAGTCGTATTCCCATTGATTGGCACGCTAGTTCCTCCAAATTCTATCTCATTGAAAGTAACTCTCAATTCCGACAGATGCATCTCCTTCACTCCTTTGAAGATATCTTCAGCGTCATCCCTGATAGCCTCCATGTACATGTAGATGTTGTCTTTACTGGTGCTGCTGAGCTCCATGTGACAGCTATTCTGGGCCGCCAACCGGCAGTCGTCAAAAGAGAAACCAGTGTATCCTCGCTTGTGGTCTGGTTCCCCTTTCTTTGGCCTCCGCGTAGCCCCCTTGGCGCTCCCATTGGGATCGAGAGGAGAATATCTCTCGCCCCTATCAATCTGCCTGAGTGCCAATGATACTGCCAGGCCGTTTCTCATCAATGTCGATGCTATGAGGTTCTTCTTTTCTTTGCAATCACACGCCTCGTACAACCTTGCTAGTCTCTTCTGGGCTTGTTCATAAGCAGGGACCACATTATTCTTGAAGGTCTGGATAGACCCAAGTGACTGTTCAAACAGCTCTCCAACGACCTCGACAGCCTCCTTATTGCCTCCCTTCTTCGCCTTCAACCCAGCACCCCTTCTATCCTGTGGGTAGAAGTATTTCCCACTCATCTTGCCTATCGGAGAAGCCGCCCCGCCCCTATGGCTCAGTGGAGTCCAATCCTTTGCCTACTGATAGCCCCAATCAGAAGTCTCCAACGGCGGTGGAGTCGATACCCCTTTTACTGAGATCGACGGAAGAAGAGCATGCTATCGTATCGCCATGGCCGCTCACGACGGCGCGTGCGCCAAAAATAGAAGCGGCAGGACCGGTTGCTTGCTTGTCCATGAAGAGTGCGCCAAAAAAACGTGGTAACCAACCAACGGTCGATTTAGTTTAGTTATTTCTCTTACAACTCTACAAACAGAGAGGATGGCGCGGGCTGAAGGAGGAACTACCACCTACCTACCTCTACACATGCAAGCAATCCTTGGAAAATTCCCACTTTTTATGTTTTTATGGTTTATGTATCTAAAACTAACTAATAGCAAGGTAAGCGTGATTAAGCTGCCATCCAGTCACGGATTAAGTTATCATTTTTGTTTCATCGAAATTTCCTGATTTTATGTTTTTTGTGGTTTTTATCTATGAAAAAACTAACTAATAGCAAGGTAAGCGTGATTAAGCTGCCCTCCAGTCACGGCTAAGTTATCATTTTTGTTTCATCTCAAATTTCCAGATGTTATGTTTTTTGTGGTTTTTCTTAACTAACTAATAGCAATAAGCGTGATTGACCTGCCCGTGACTGGTCAAAAGCAAGGAAAAGCAAGGGGAGCGGCGAGATACCAAGGAGGCAATGGCGGAGCCTCCCCGGGGACGGCTGCCGCCGTCCTCGAAGGAAACGCCGCGTCCCCCCGTCCTGCCGCCGTGCTATGCGCAGGCGGTTGCGGTTGCGGTTGCGGCTAAGGCGACCGTGGTGGCCTCTACAGTCCGCCCTGGTAGCACGAGCGCCGCGCTCGCGGTGGGGGATCCAAAGGAAGCAGAGCAGGAAATGAGTGGGGCAGACGACTTGAAGGTTGGGATTCCACCCGGCTGGACAACTCAGGGTGGTTTCTATGTCACCCCAAAGAACAAAATTCCAATGAGTAGGGAGCATATGCTTCGATTCATCCAATTGCATGAAGGTCAGGACGAAGATAAAACGATGTTAATGGTGGTGGCACAAGAACCTGGCGATGTAAGGAGCAGTGCAAAAGCAAAAAGGTCTGAGACCCATACCTTGAAGCAGAGGGTGGAAATATGTGATGCTTATGACGAGCTCCAAGCGAGGATATCGGTGGACAGCAGCACATCCAAATGCATGTACATAGATTTTGCCAAACGTCACCGGCTGCCCGAGGATGAAATTGACCTGAAGGGCATCCTCGGTCGGTGGAAAAAAGTATACAATGAAAGTGTGGAGCTTGTCCGTCAAAAGAAGGGGAACAGGAAGAGAATACCAAAGAATTTCAAAATGCCCGAGGCAGACGTGTCTGGAGGGGTGGGTGAGCAAGAAGCACCATCAGAAATCGTTGGGAATGGCCAGGATGCAACAGGAGGAACCGATTTTGACAGTGCTCATCAAAGCAGAGACCCCAAGGATACTGTAGACATTGCTGTTCCCAATGCATGTGGAGCAGATGCAGGTGCTGGTTCTGATTCTGATGCAGCAGCTGATGATGCAGGTGGAGCAGGCGCAGGTGCTGGTTCTGATTGTAATAGTATCAGTCAACGCATGGGGCAGGAAAAAGGGGAAGAAGCAATAATGGATGCTGATGCAGCAGCAGATGATGCAGGTGGAGCAGATGCAGGAGCTGGTGAGAGTTCAAGTCAAAGCATGAGGCAGGAAGAAAAGGCGGAAGCGATGGATACTGATGCTGCAGCAGATAATGCTGGTGGAGCAGATGCAGGTGCTGGTGAGAGTTCAAGTCAAAGCATGAGGCAGGAAGAAACTGTAGAAGCGATGGAAGCAGGCCCAGATGCAGCAGATAATGGATCAGCAGGCCCAGATGCAGCTGCAGGAAATGGTATGGGAAGGCCAGCGGCTGCTGCAGGCAGTAGTCCAGCGGCTGCAGCTGCAATGAGCAGTAAAGCAGCGAGAGTGGAAAGAGAGCTGGGAATGTGGAATAAGAAAGAATGCTTTCGTAGCAGAACCAGGAGTGGAACTACCACTGAGAGAAAGCGTCGTAAAGTCGAGGAGAGTCGACAAAGACTAGTTGACAAGGCAAGCTTATACAAGCCAGAGAACATGCCAGTGGTTGAATATGATGATGGTCTTCCCGTATCTCGCAAAGTGGACAAAAATATTATTGAGAAACTACCTTACTGTCCACCAACATGCACTGTGAAGGAGGAGCACATGGAGATCCTGATAACAGTACTCAGAGAAGATACTCATCTTCTCTGTAGTTTACGGGACGTGGTTGGAGCTGATCCAATCAATGGAGCTGTCCAGATCCCATTCAAAACCAAAGACAATAGCGATGCACCCATGAAACGGTTGTTGGCTCACTTGAGAGATAGGTTCAATGAAAAACCAATGCCAAAACCCGAGATTTACAGCAAATTAAAAGGCATGGTGTGGGAATTCGATGCTTGGTGGGGTTACATCTGCCAACTTGTTGAAGATACACTGGAAGGTTATAAAGCTGATGAGGCGGCACTACTCATTTCCAGCATCGACCTGAAGATACTACCGAATGACATCGATGTCAAAGGTAATCAACGTGACGGATACACCCCCCAGCCGGGACATTGCGACACTGACAACCTCCTGAACAGTGAAGAACAGTTTGTCCAAGGATCTCATTTGCTCACAGATGGACATGTTACAGAGCACTATAACCTTGTTGGTTTACCTCCCAGTCCAGGTATTCAAGAGCTCATTCATATATGGAATCATCAACAGAAGAATCCCCCTGTTGCGTTACAGGATCTACTCCTCAAAAGCGAAGCTGTTGCTAAGTTGCTGAGGCAGTGGGGCCCCTTGATCTATGCCAGTGAGAAGAGGAGGGTCAAGGCTAGGTGGTGGAAGAAGCACTCCACTTTTGCAATGAATGGCCCCGTACCCCATGGGGGGCCTGGTCTTCTTCATCAGCCACCACCAGGGGTAGACAGTGCTTTTTTTCGTGCTGTCATCTTTTTCACGGCAAAGAGAGCAGTCATGGATGAGAGAGGAGCCAGTGAGAGAGCAGAAGTGGCTCTTGAGGAAAAAAATTATGCTGGGATACAAATGAGTCTGGAGGTCCTGCTATGGAACCTCATTGATTTGCTTTATGATGAATTGTCCGGGTTGGATGAGGACGCTCGGGCCACCTGTGTGAAGTTTCTACGTACCCAGCATGCTGACCTTGTCATTGAACACTTCTACAATGGCTATCTGGATTCAACAATCTACACAAAGATGGATGAAGTAGAGATCAGGCCCTTTGGTGCAATGCTTGCTGCTTTTAGAAATGAAAAGGAAGCCAAGAATGTTGAACTTCAACAAAAATTTCATGAGAAGGCTATGCACTACAGAGAACAATATGTTAATATTGGACTCACTAAGCGTGGTTAATATTAAAGTCATTAACACTCAAATGAAAATAAACCTAGTGCCATTGTATAGTCTATTGCCATTGTCCATTCTACAAAGCTAGTGGCCCTGAACCACCTGGCAGCACCCTGGTGGGTTGACATTGCCTGCCATCCATGTCATAATGGCCCAGAGCCACCGGTGAGATCATGCATGTTTTGGCTCAGCACCTGGTTGGAGGCACTGGGCTCCAGCAGCAATGTGGTGTGCCATGGAGTGAGCAGGTCCCCCCACTGCAGCCCAGGGCTGCTGGAGACCCAATGGGACACGGAAAGGGCCTGGCAGCACCCTGGTGGGTTGATATTGCCTGCCATCCATGTCATAATGGGCCAGAGCCACCTGTGAGATCATGCATGTTTTGGCTCAGCACCTGGTTGGAGGCACTGGGCTCCAGCAACGATATGGTGTGCCAGTGTGCCATGGAGTGAGCAGGGCCAACCACTGCACTGCAGCAATTATGGTGTGGCATTGTAATTGTGGCCATCAGGAGCACTGAGGTCTCATTTATTTTCTGGCTGAAGACAAATTCAATGCTTTGAGCTCCAGTGACATAATTGGCAAAAGATGCAGAAGGAACAATTTGGGATTTGCTTGAGATTCACTGGGGGTATGACCTGGCAACAATCTGTTAGGCTTGCCTGGAAGCTATCCATGTCTATTGTTGCCCAGAAATCACTATTTCAACATAATGTTTGTTTTGGCTCTATCTAGATTTTGTAACCACATACAATAGTATCTAACATCTAACTAACCAACTAAGTAACTAACTAACTACATTCATTTTGGCGCGTGAACTACAGATTAAATTTGTATTTTCCCCATTGCCGTATCTCATCTTTTCCCCTTTGCAACTAGAAGTGATCCTTTATCTAATCTTGTTTAATAATACATTATAACCTATGTTGCCAAATATGTAGTCCCAACACCTACTGGATCTCGGCTGGACCTTTGTAGAGTGCATCAACACAATTTCAGGTGAACCGTCCTCTCATCACTATTCCATTCGTCGGCATTGTTGAGGTCAGAGACCCTGGGTGACAAGTTGCCGGATTAAATTCATGCTTGGTATGGGACAGGATGGATGGAGCTGAGCATCGGAAGAATGACAGGGGCATCGGCTCCGTAGGGAATGATGCCAACAATGATCGTAAGGAAAATTCAGGGGGCACCGACAAAGCGCAATTACTGTCTTTTGGAAATGACCTAGCATCCCAGTACCGAGAGGAGATTGTTGGTTCTAGCAGCACGACAGAACTGTTGAATTTTACAGCAAGGCTGCCCAAACTTATCAGGAGATGGGACAATTATTTTGGATCACCGGCGGGCTCCGCTCTGAGCATTGATCATTGGGAAGAAATTGGAAGGAATTTGAGACAAACACTGAAAAAAATTGGGGATGTGGAGGCACAACTGGAAGACATTCCTCGAGACAAGATACCCCAGCAGCAGCGTACCATAGAAATCCAAATGTTCTTTAGAATCTCGATGTGGATGGATTATGGGGAAGTTGCTTGGATAGTGCTGGAGCTGACAACGATAGGAAAGAGGCAGCAGATGGAAGGAGAGAGACAGCAGCCAAGCGCTTTCGAAAGAATGGTCCAAGAACTCAAGATGCTTGCCCAGCTCTGCTTCACCTACATCATTCCCAAGAAGTGCCACTTTCGGAGGTGGCTAGCAAAGGTCCTGGCTGAGGTAGGGAGCAGCCAAGAGTTTGCAATCGCGGTCTTCCAACACTCCTACCAAGCCCCTTCATCCAGTGCGCGTACTCTCCTTCCGGAAATGAGCCTCGAAATGGTTGGCGCAGATGGTGTGCAGGAAAAGGTTTCCAAAAGGAATCCGATTCATCCACCTGGCGTCCCCGATTCGAGTAGCCATAATAGGAAGAGGAAGAGGCCCCCGAAGAGTGGGATAGGCAGGAAAAAGAATAACTCCAAGCGCAGCAATAAGCATTACAACAGCCGTGCCAATGATAAGAAGGCAGAGGACGAGGAAGGAGGGTCTAGGCTGATCATGAACAAGAGTACTCCTGCCGTTCCAAGAGGTGCTGGGGTGAGTAACGACCGCACTTGCCTATTGGAAGCAATGCTGACGCATATTCGGGATACCAAAGTCAAGGAGGACGTCACATCTTCATTCCTGGCAAACATGCCAGAGGAGGGAGACACTTCCATATCTACAGCCAATGCAACTCTTGCTAGACACAACATGGTCATCAAACGTGCCAACAAGAGATACAATCGTGGTGGGAGTATAGCATTCCACCTGCTGCAAGAGCACTCTTGTTCTCTTATTGTTCATCTAAGACTGTATGACCTCAATGATACATCACTCTTTGCCTCTCACTTTGTGGCGTGGGATGGCAAAGTTGTACACGATTACCCTAAGAGTGTGAGGGTGAACAATTCAACAGATCGTACAGAGGCTCATTGCAATGATGTATTTGAAAGGCTCTACCACAAGAAGAGATTCTCTCGCTGGCACATTACAAGTGTTTATGAGTTGGTGGGCAATCAAGAGAAGTAATGGTCTTTGTTTAGTACTTTTAACTATATGGTTTGTTTATCTCTGTGCTTTCTTTGTTGTAATGAGGAGACACCATTGTAGATATCTCATAGGTAGCACTGCTGTGCAGATAAGAGTTTGGTTTGGTAAGATTCTCTAGAGGAAACAAGAGACAAGAGGAGGGGAATGATGATTTACAGATTAAAGAATTTTATTAAATAGTGACTGGAGGATCACTGTTAATCACGAATAAACCAATGACAAAAAGCAAAAATACTACAGTATTGAAAGCTTTTGCTTAATATTATATAAGGGAAAAACGTCTATTTCTTTAAGTTTTTCATTGTAGCATACATAATTTGTAAAAAAACATCTGAAGTCAAATTTGTATATAAGAAGCTGCCTCTCACATGTCACATGACACAACATCTCACATAAGACAAACAAGGTAAGGCAATGCCCCCTCCTCCTCTTCATAATCGACACCCAATTGCTTCTTGAAATCGGTAAGTTCTCCCAATGATGTTAATTGATGGGTTGCTATGGAAAGACGAGCTGGGGCGCGGGATGACAGAGAATGCTTGGGACAGGCAAAGCTCGAATGTGTTTTCGGATCGTGTTTCGATATGTGTACTCCTTTCGAGAATCTCTGCTGAGAGCCCCAGCCAATGATCCAATGCCGATACCCGCTTCCTTGTCAGGGAGTGGGATCCGCTGATGGTCACATGAATTGGTGTAGGAGGGTGCACCTGGTTGACTGGAAAATAGATCTGCCCAATTGTACGAAGAGACGAATGGTTCAGGACGACGAGCCGAGCGCAGGCCGAATCGGTCGTATGCCAGGACCCTTGGGCCATGCAAAGCTTTGAGTTTGGATCTTTTGTTCTTCGATGGCTGGCCGATGGATGCTGCATCTACCATACCCCTTTGGAGAATCTCTGCTGAGAGCCCCAGCCAATGATCCAATGCCGATACCCGCTTCCTTGTCAGGGAGTGGGATCCGCTGATGGTCACATGAATTGGTGTAGGAGGGTGCACCTGGTTGACTGGAAAATAGATCTGCCCAATTGTACGAAGAGACGAATGGTTCAGGACGACGAGCCGAGCGCAGGCCGAATCGGTCGTATGCCAGGACCCTTGGGCCATGCAAAGCTTTGAGTTTGGATCTTTTGTTCTTCTATTGCTGGCCGACGGATGCTGCATCTACCATACCCCTTTGGAGAATCTCTGCTATGCAAACGTTTTAGTTTGGATCTTTTGTTCTTTGAAGCTGGATCTTACCTTCTGAAGAGCTGGATTTTACCAAAGAATGATTCAGAATTGATGAAAAAAAGAAGTATTCATTTCACTCACTCACTTCCTTCATACAATCAGTATCAACTGGCAGACAATGAAAATTGCTGACGACCACATTGTATCTAGGCTTGACTTCTTTGAAGACAGCCGAGCAAAGGGATCTACACTGGTTTTTGTCCTAGATTCAGAATTTAAGCTCCATGGCCATGTTGTGCCAAGTGGACTGCGTTTGCAAGAGAGTGGTATTCCTCAGTCCATGAAAGAAACATCTCTAATCTTCTTCGAGTCAAGGAACCTTGAGAGGACTTTACGGGGCACTATTGGAGCTTTCCACCTGGGTCCACTGAAGTTTCAAAACATGAAGTATGGTCCAGTTCCAGAAGAATGCGGTTTTTGCATCATTGAGGGCATGTACTACGATGAGCACAAGGCTTTGAATGTAGTTATCTACAAGTTAGATAATGATATTTCTCAGTCGTTGCCCTTCCTTGTCCACAAGTTCCAGACTGATCCAGTATCATTCGCCAGGGCTGCATTCCAGAGAGAACCCACCATTGTGAAGGAAAGTAACATAGATATACTTCCTCTGTGCCAGATTGCAGGGCCGTCCATTGATGGCTGGCTGGTGGAGCCCAACCTATCCGTTGAATGTGATGGGGTGTTTTACCAGTGTGGGATGCAACCCAATAGATGGACTACCAAGAGCCTCAAGAGACCTGACTGCGACATCCCAGCCTTGATGAGTGTGCCCCCAAAGAGATGGAAACAAGGACATGAACCCCAAAAAGGTAGAAACGCCGCAAAGAGGAAGATAACAAGCCTTCCCAGATATCCTATGCAAAAGAGCAGAACAAAACCTGTTCAAATCTTGTACTGTAGAAAGCACGATGACTTGTTGCAAGCTGGGACGAACTACACATTTGCGGAGTACCTCCCTGAAGATGAAGGTCCCAATAAGTCAGTGATACGCCTTGTCCCTATCACTAGTTTTCAGAGGAGCAGAATCAAAAAGGAGTTCAAAGATACAGAGGGAGAGGAGATGACTGTGTCTCGATACAATGCCCTTCTAGATAGCTTCATGATGGAGAATGGTTTCACCTGCCCCATTGTCTTCGTGCAATTGAACTTGGGCAGCGAATACGATCAGTGGATTGTTTCTTTACTGGGTGATGATGAAGAGATTGCTGGCCATGACCACTTGGAGCATGTCACAGGCACTGTAAGCAGGGCAGCCCTGTTTGGCAATATTGGGGATTACAAGATCCCTAATGGGATCGTGGTGCAAAGAATGTACTCTTGGGGGTTTGTAGACTCAATCACTGAAGACTGGGCAGTGCTATTTGATCTCACCTTCACTGGCAAGGGTCTAAACAGGAGGTGCACTGCCCATGAAGGTAGTTTTGAGATATTCGACCAGAGGAAGACGCCCCAGGCAAGCGGCTCGCTGGTGGCGGCCCCAGGCAAGACGAAAGATCACCATCACCTACGTTCAAGTTTTAACAGGACTACATACACGCTTGCAAAGTCAATGTTGAACAAGCTTGGAGATGAGACTGTGGCAATGACATCCGGATGTGGCGATACCCTGATGGCAATCATCCAGGCTTCCCTCGGTATGAGAGAGAGAGGCGACGTTTGTCCAAGACTCATTCTGTCCAAGGGCATACCTGGACTGGTTGCATGGTTCAACTATCTCCACAGAGACAACGACTTCGGTAACAAGGAAGCGACAGCTAAGGCCATGAAACTGATCCAGGAATCTGGAGATAGAGCTGCATGCAAGTATTACCTTGAGAGATACTTCCAGGTTACTCGGGAAAAGAACTATTGCAGGGCCACAACCTGTTGCTGGAAGCTTCTAGAGCAGGATAGCGAGTACTCTCATCGGCAATTCTTTGTGAATGCCACTTGCAGAGTGGCTTTCAATCTATCCTCCAATGTTTTCTCTCATCTGGACCAGGTAGGGTGTACCTTCTACGGAGGTTTGTTTGGGCATTGCACCAGCATGCCCATTTACCTATCTGGTGACGGGAAGAGAGTTCGGATCAAGCCCAGGGGGAGGAACTACAATTTAGCTTGGGGAAAATCACACTGACCAAAAATATAGTATAAGCACCTCTTCAAGTTAAAATTATGTGTTATCATTTATTTCAGGTCTGGTTATAACTCAGAGACTGAACTGTTCATTTAATTGTTGAGTTTTTTGCTTATAACAGCCTATCACACTTCCAGAAACATTTACCCCCCACTCAAGCTTCCCTTGTCAAAGCACTCTACATCAGGAATCCATGAAACCAAAAAAAAAATGATGACCTATCACAGAAAAGATTGCCCCTTTTGTCCATCTCAGGTTTCTCATCAGTACCCCATCTCACTTTGTCAGTACCAGCTCCCCTTCACACTGCCAGGCAAACCTCAAGCCTTTCCTTTGCTTGAGCGTTGCAATATGTTCTCATAGGCTGTATTTATGTCCCAGAAGGCATCCCTCCATCCGCGGCAGCTTCGAAGCTGAACCATTGCCTCATACCTGGAGACACTGACTCCCTTCTTCATCAACCTAGCCCTCAACTCGTCTACAATGGAGCGAAGCACATTCTTCTGGTGCAAGAGCCTATCCTTCTTGAAGCCAGCCTCTAAGCTGACTGACTGCAACTGTTCCTCGAGTCCACTGAATTTGGCTGACTCGAGTTTGCTATCAAGGATGGCCTTGATGTGGGCCTCTTTGACAGCCAGCGCTTTCAACTCCTTCTCTGTCACTATCATCTCCTTCCATAGTAGAAATGGACCAGAGTACACAGTGTTCATCAAGAACTGGAAAGCTCCGTCGAGATCCCAATCACACACCTTCAGTGAGGTAAAGAGCTCTCTGTCCCTAAAGCCAACACCCTGAACGCCGGCCTCGGTCACCCTCTTCACCAACTCAATCTTGTAAGCCCTGAGTATGATCCTCTTTTTGATATCATAGCGAGACATGGGATTGCTCCTTCCCTCCTGGATAGTGGACAACAGTGTGTCATCCAATGTGAATTCCAGGCAGTGCTTGTCAACCCACTTCTGGTCTCTCTGGGTGATGACAACTTGAACATCGCCTTTTATGGTGAACGTATTGGGAGACAGTGCTTGATCCAAAGCATAATGGACGGCTTTTTCGAAGTCCCAACCAGACTCCTTCAGTGCCTTAGTCAGATCTCTATCGTCCAACATGCTCTCGTGGATACCGCTCTGGACCATCTCATCCCTGAGGGCGCCCATGTAAGATCTGAGCATCATATTCTTCTTATAGAAGGCTGGGGTGCCATTCTTCATCAGATTCTTCTGGTGATCCTCCATGGCTCTCTTTAGGGTATCACTGGGGCGGAACTGGAACTGCATCCCAAACTTATTTGCTAATTCCATGTGGCCCACTGCACTGATGGTGATGTCTCCTTCTTTGATCACGTAGCTCATTATCATCTATTATTATTGAACAGGGGTGTCGGACGCAACGACGGGCTCACTTCTTATCTCACACACTTGGATTGGGAGAGAACAGGCTATCGAACTTCTCGAGGAGAGGTGATTTGAGTGAGGAGGAGTGGGTGAATGAGATTGACAGAGTTGATCTGAGTTGATTGTTTGATAGATATGTAGGTCTTTCAAGTTGTTGATTTGCTTCACACCGCCAAAAAAGAGCCGTTGATTTGCTTCACACCAAAAAAGAGCCGTTGCTTTCTTCATGTACGGATTCCCACCTAGACACATCCTAGCTTTCTTAACTGCCTCACATTTTCTCACATATGACTGCCATCGAGATGGATTTGGACTATTGGTTCCTATGTTGCATAAGAAGCTGCTTCCACTCGTCTGGTGGATACAAAAGAGAAGTTTTTTGAGGGTATTTGTTTTCTGAAAACTGAAAATCATGACAATCACTGTTATCATCACCTCTCCTTCCATCCAGTGGATGCTTCTTGTGTTGTACACAAACCCTTTATGTGTCCAAAGCAATGACACACTCCAACAACTTCCAACCTCACCGTTTATCTTACACATTTCTTTGAATTCAAATCACAATTTCCCGGCGAAATCTANTATCATCACCTCTCCTTCCATCCAGTGGATGCTTCTTGTGTTGTACACAAACCCTTTATGTGTCCAAAGCAATGACACACTCAATAACTTCCAACCTCACCGTTGATCTTGCAGCATTTCTTTGAATTCAAATCACAATTCCCCTTTGAAATCAACTACAGATTTCAAATTTATTGATATTTTTGAACCGAGCCAAAAGATTTTGCATCGTTCAAATTGTTGGCAAAAGATGATTTACCACCTCGACGAAAGCTAGCGAATCTCAGTTAAAAAATATCAATTAATTTGAAATCTGTAGCTACTTCCAGGCTCTGTAAGAAAGAAGTTAGCAAGTTGTTGTTTGCATAGCAAGCCAGTGTGTAAGTTGTTGTGAAAGCATGCAGGGTGAATGAAGGCTTCCATCTCCATGATGCCAATGCAATGCAGATATGTCACCTCAAACACCCTCGATTGATTCATTCAATGCTGAAAGATTATGGAAGACCCAACAATGGCTGCAAGGCCGACCAATGCCGCTCTAGCGCTGCTGTCCCTCCAAGGGGGGGGTCAAGGGGCCGTCCCTGACAACGTGGGCTCTCAAATGGCCTTCGACGAGGAGACGACTCTTCCGCACTCAGTGGGTGCATCCTCCCAGGGCCTCGGTGAAGAACCGAAAGCCATCCGAGGTGGGGGCGGAGGCCACTTCAGGGGCCAGGACTCCGAGGATGATGAACCGAACGCCATCCGAGGTGGGGGCGGAGGCTGCAGGGGCCAGGACTCCGAGGAGAGTGAATCGAGTGATGATGAATCCCAGGAGGGTCGCCCAGTCAAATCTGTAACAGTCTCCAGGTCCAACGGCTTTGCCGACCCTGTCCCTGACAGAGTGGGATCTCGTGCCTCGGAGGATGGGAGCACTCTTTCAGGCTCGATCAGTGGGTCTGCAAACCTCAAGAGCAATGGCATCTCATCCAATGGCACCATCATGCCCAGTTCCTCCAACTCGAGATCCAAGAGCACGAGCATGGCATCTGGGGATTCCATCAACGTCAGGGTCCTCTCATACAAGATCCTGCCGGGCGACTTCTCCAAGTTAAATAAAGAGTACATCCGCAAATTCGAGAAGGATTGGAAACAATTGCAACCTGAGCTCGATCCTCGCAAGAGGAAGGAAAGGAAGAAGTTGATGACGTATGCCCAAGATTTCTACGATTTCATCAAGTCCCAGCTCCACAAGTTTCAGTTACTCGAATTACAGAAGGTTGCCAGGGAATACAACCTGACTGTTCCAGGCACCCAAGAGTCTGCCATCACTTCAGATGAAATCTTCGACGCTGCTCTTCAGGGCGAGTACAGTCATCGATGGCTGGAGAAGGCTGTGGCTGTCTACATTATCCACCTCAATAAGCAAAGATACTTGTGGGTTTCCAAAGCCCAGGAAGAAGTCGAGCGCAGGTACAAATGTACCTTCAAGAAGGTGGGCAGGGAGACCAAGAATTGCATACAGGATATCGCCCATAATCTGTTCAACAACTCCAAGTTGCAAAAGTTGCGCAGGCACATGAGGACAAAGTTCTACAAGCAACTGTTACAGAAGGATATTGGCGTTGATTCTGTAGATGGAATTGATGGTAAAAGGAAGGTTCCTAGCCCCATCAATGTCTTAGGCAATGAGTTCATCCTGGTTGATTTTGTAGACGACGATGATGTAGCTGTGGGAGAAGCTTTCAATGGTCCAGTTGCACAAGCCCTCAGTAGCAATTGGTCGAAGGAGAAGATCCTTGAGCGCGTGGAGGAAGCCATAGATCACGTCTCAAAGGCGGAGAGGAGTAAGAAAAAGGTAAGGTCAACATTCCTTGTCTCTCCAGTGCATTATGCTGTGCCAGCTTAAAGCATTTCACTCATCTTGTCTGATCTTTGTACTCATACTTCGCAGAAGAAGAAGAAGACAGAAGATTCCAGGAATGGATCTGACAAGGACAAGTACTCTGCTCCAGAGAAGAGGGGCGAAGGCACCAGTGTAGCCATGGATGTCACCTCCAAGGATGAAAAGAAGAGGGCCAAGAAGAAGAAGAAAGAGGTGAAGATATCCATTATACTATAATGTGTGCCAGTTTCTCGTCATGCCTGTACTCGTCTTTACTAATATGCCGTGTCAAAACGGGACAGGAGAATGACAACACTGATGCCCAAAATGGATCTGGCAAGGGCGAGAATCTTGGTCCAAAGAAGATGGGTAAAGACACCAAGAGAGCCATTGATGTTGCCTCCAAGGCTGAAAAGAAGAAGGCAGGAAAGGTAAATACACAAGACTCCTAGTTGTCTCATCCATCAATAGAATATGAGTCTGTTGCATACGATTTCTCTCATTGGGGCTGACATCTCTTTACTGTTACTTATGCCTTGGGTATTGATCATGATGAATCTGAGAAGACCAAGAGCCAAGATGAATGTGAGAAGACCAAGAGCTCCTCTCCTCCAAAGAAGAGGAATGGAGGCAAATCCAAGACCAAGTGTGAAGAAGACAGTACCGATAGTGATGATGATAGTTCTGGCAGTAGAGAAGAGAGTGTTGATATGGTATGGCCGAACCACAAGCAGTTTCACTCGTCTGCATCTTTCATCCTTGCTGTGAATTCTCACTATCAGCCTACTTCCCAAACTGTGTGCATATTAGAGTTCCAAGAAGAAGAAGAAGAAGAAGAAGAGCAATGACAGTCTTGATAGTGATGATGAAAGTTCTGAGAGTGAAGAAGAGAGTGTCGATAAGGTATGGCCAAACCACAAGCAGTTTTCACTCGTCTGCATCTTGCATCCTTGCTGTGAGTTCTCACCATCAGCCTACTTCCCAAAACTGTGTGCATATTACCTGGAAAGGCTGCTGCCAAGAGTTCTAAGAAGAAGAAGAAGAAGAAGAGCAATGACAGTCTTGATAGTGATGATGATAGTTCTGAGAGTGAAGAAGAGAGTGATGATGAAAGTTCTGAGAGTGAAGAAGAGAGTGTTGATAAGGTATGGCCAAAAACCACAAGCAGTTTCACTTGTCTGCATCTTGCATCCTTGCTGTGAGTTCTCATGACTAGCCTACTTCCCAAAACTGTGTGCATATTACCTGGCAAGGCTGCTGCCAAGAGTTCTAAGAAGAATAAGAAAAGGAAGGAGTGGTGGGACATTGAGAATGATGATGATAGTTCTGAGAGTGAAGAAGAGAGTGTTGATGAGGTATGACCAAACCACAAGTGTTTTCAGTCAACTGCATCTTGCATCCTTGCTGTGAATTCTCACTAACCTGCCTCCCAAATTGTGTCCATACTACCTTGCAAAAGGCTGGCGCCAAGAGTTCTAAGAAGAATAAGAAGAAGCTCAAGGACAGTTCTGAGAAGTGCAATGACGGTTCTGAGAGAGATGACGGTAGTTCTGAGAGTGAAGAAGAGGATGACGATGAGGTATGGTCAAACCGTATCATCCATTTCACTATTGATCATTTTGGCATAGGAAAAGGCTCATATCCAAACATGCTTTTCTTTGTCCCCATTTAGAGTCGCACTGAAGAAAACTACAGCTCGTGGAAGGGCAAGCCGAACCCAAAAAAACCTGATCTGCGCAACACGGTTTGCCCAGATACAAATCACTACTTTGATGGTTTGGGGAACGAGTACCTCCACTACAATGAAATAAGGAACATCAACACTAAGAGACATCAGGAAAGAGAAGATGTAATCAAAAGAGACTTCGAAAAAATGGGCATTCTCACGAAGTCTGGACCACAAAAGAAGAGGAGGAAAGTGGATGCTAATAAGGGAAAGAAAAAGAAGGGTGACTCCAATGCTGCTCGGCCCAAGAGCAGGAGGACCGCTGTAAGAAGTTTGCCCGACTGCGCTTTCTCTCTTTATCAAGCAATAATCATTATGCTGTCCTCAACCTCAACATTTTGGTACCTTTTCTTTGACCACCTAGGCTGCTAATCAGCCGTGCTACAATGATGATAAAGATGCTGAAGCCAGCCATGAGGTGGTTCGAGTGAAAGAGAGGAAATACAACAAGGAGTTGAAATGTCAAGTCTACCTTGTAGAGTGGAAGGGAGACTCTCCAGACGAGTGGATTCCCAAAGCAAACATGAGTGAAGCTGCAAGTAAGAGGATGTATTGCCAGTGAGAGACAGTGTAATTTGCTCATCTAAAATCTCAATCTTGTTTCTCTCTTTTGATTGCAGAGGTTGAAGCCAGAGCAATTGATAAACAGATTGCCGCAGAGGTTAGTGTCACCTTTTCTGTCGTGCCTGTCAATCGGATTGAAAGAATCCAATTTCATACACCTTTCTGCTCCTTATTGCTGCTTTGGAAACTGTAACTTAGAATAAGGCTGAGAAGGCCAGAAAGGTGGGTGCAATGCACTATTCTTTTTGTGCCAGTCAAGCTGACAAAACTGGTGAATCTAATTGTACCTTTTTTGCTTTCTTGCTCCTGAAACTCTTACTCAGGACAAGGCGCGTCAGGTGGGTATACATGCTTCTTTTGCCTTGCACATGAAAATCAAATCTCTGATGTAAAACATTGAGTCTCACTCATCACTCGCTGCACTTTGCTGTCAGACTTATACCCAGGAGAAGGTGGGTACACCCTTTCTTCTTATGCTTGTGTTGTCAGCAGACCTTGAATGGATAGTAAACTTACATTTTACTTTCTATCCATTGAAAGACTCGCATCACTCAGAAGGAGGACAGTCAGGTAGGGGTACACTGCTCTTTCTGTCCCATCCAGCAAGCTGACTGAAGTCAATCTCACTCCGAACCCTTTGCTTTTATCTGTCCCATACCAGGAAAAGGGAAAGGTTTGTTATCTGCAGTGTTTCTTCACGGCTTGGCTGAAATACCAAATGAGTTCTTCTTATTTTTACCTCCATAAATGTCACGCCACAGGACACCAACCCTGACACAAACAAGCCCAAGGCTTCCAAGGTTTGTGTACACCTACAACACTCATGTCTTTTTTGCTAACTGACGGTCTGATAATGCATCCATTCCCTCTCTTGCTATTCAATATCTACCCAGGGCTGGGAGAGGGTTGAAAGTGCTGCACTTGCAACAGTGTTTGATATTGCAGATATTGCATTGCTTGAAAAGCAAATCGACAGAGAGGTTTGTACTCTTCACCTGGCTTTCTCCTCTTTATTCAAAGATATCTCAAAACATACTTTGCTGCATACTCTCCTTTTGCTTGCTAGAACAAAACTGCCACATACCCAGTGTGGACCTGTCCCACTGCCAACCACAAAGCAGTCACTGTCTGCAACACCTGCCATGAAGAGGGAACAAAGAACTGGACCAGACAGAAGAGCCCTTTCCATCTTCAGTTTGATGGTAATGCTTGGTGGGTTGAACCAGGCAACACTGAAAAGGGCCACAAGACGTATGGTTACCTCACCGGATGCCTGTGTTGCTTGAAGGCTTTCCCCAAGAAGAAAGGATTGATTTGAGTAGTATTAGATAGTGATAAATAGTATGAAGGGGGGTATTGTGGATGG